>JAYJME010002252.1:0-14115 GCA_036873775.1 Costaria costata
GGGGGTCTCATTTTGGCCCCTCATGCGCCGCTGTCCCGTTGGGCCCAAGAACGTGCCCGAAAAAAAAAAAAAGAGTGCGCATGCTCGGCATGGGCTTCTGGCATCTCGCCAGCGCGTCGGAATTGCATTTGAGGCAGGTCTGGGCACGCGGGAGTGCCTGGCGACGGCGCGTTTTGCCTATACCCCCAAATGGCCGAAAAACCAAGGGGTATACCCCCCTTTGACCATTATACCCTATTAATAATGAATGGACAACCCAATACAGTACGCGACAGATCATCAAGAATTTGAGGCTGAAATTTTTAAGAAAAAATAAGAATTTGACCTCTTTGTACTGAAATTAGTGTGGAGCACACCCAGTCTTACATCAGAATTCCCAGTCTGGCCAAAAATAAGAGATTCTTAACATCTGTCGCGTACTGTACAACGGCACAACAAGGGCACTATGATATCATCAACTCGAACAGGAGATTTTTGCGGTCTTCTGCCGCGGTAGTCATACATCATAATGACCCGGTATGATAGTGATACTTCATGATGACTTGATTTTGATCGCGCGGGGCGCGCTGAGGGTTCTCTCATCAGCATTCATTCCCACTGCGCGTCAAGTTTCATCGTATTTTGCCAACTCTCGCTTTCTTTCGCTCTGTCACTCTGTCGCTCTGCCTCTATTAATAGTAAGTAAAACCTACAGCCTGAACTCTTTTGCGTGATGTTAGGTGTGTGTTTGATCATTTTGGTTGGTACAGACGTTGTAGCACTTCATACTTTATCATCATCCATCCTGATCACAAGCACTGGGCAAGCGCCAATAAACATATTTTCAGGCGATACCGGGCATATACCCTTTGCCTGCCACTTCCCCATTGTATCATCATCGCACTCAAAATACATAGAGTTGGACCTCCACCGATTATACCATGCCGTCAAGTTCGTATCATGGCATCCTACTGGTGCTGTGCACAAATGTCAGTGCAACTGTAATACTATACATACTCTCACAGAGCGACCGAAAGACCGAAAGATCGTTCCCAAAGTACTCCCGATTTGCAAAAGCCTCATTTTATTATGTAAAACCTAGGTTTAGTGCTTGCCTCGTTTAGCGGCGTGCTGAGTGATCGGTCGGCTGTGTGGTTTTTCTGAGGCGGTGAAAGGTGTTTGCCCGCTAACGAAAGTGATCGCACTTTGACTATTTGTGCCCCCATCGAGCGTTGCTCGTGCACACCGAAGGAGGTTGATGGAGGGCGAGGAGATCGATTTCAATGGAATTGACGAGGACTTGGAGCAGTTCCAACAGGACGATATTGTCCGCCAGGCACTGCTGCAGGGTGTCGACCTAAGAGGATATGCCAGAGACATCGATCTAGAGCTTCGAGAGGTGTGGGGAAACTTGGGCTTAACTCTCAGACCTCGCTGTGGAATCCACCAAAAATTTATTGCAGTCACAATACAGAACATAGAACACCGTCCATCGTTGAGAGTAATCTCGAAACTCGAGACGCAGAACACACAACATACATCTACTGTACGAGCATGTTGGTTTGAGCTGCGCTCCTCCATGTAGCACGAGTAGCCGTATCCTCGTACGCTTCGCGTAGCGGCCGCCTGCAACTCGCATGCCTATATATCGCACGCATAATTCATTGTTCCGGGTGCTTTTGTTTTCTGGTGATAGGTGGAGCTAGACAGTGTCCAAGAATATGTGGCCCAGAGCGGGGAAGTGCTTGCTTTGCATCAGCAGGTGAGGCCCGATGCGCTTGCATCGTACTTGGTACTGCCTGGTGTTGCTGCTTGGTGTTGTACCAGGTATTGGATTACAGCCTTATCCTGCTGCTTGAGGTAATGCTTGTTGAAACATGCGAAAAACGAACATGTACGAGGGATGGTACTGGTATATATACCTGGTACTTGGTGTACGTAAGAACGCCTGGTGAGAGGAACGCTCCTAGTAATACAAGCGATACAAGAGCACTCTGTACGAGGTATAGATCCATGCCTGCAGGTGCTGCTGTCCTCGTATCAATGTATCGTACGTATTGTCTTCGTAGCTGGCACTCTTTTGACCTGGTACCATATGCCAGTACAGTAATACTGGTACAGCAGTGTCACAGTGTCTTGAGGTTCCGTTGGGACTCCAGTGAGTTTTTTTTTAAGAGCTCACGCACTCACTGCTCCAGTAGTCTATTGCACCGCGCAGAGTACGAGTACAGTATCATACTCACAGTTTTCTCTTTTCTCTTCTTCGATGATGTGCGTGCGCGATTGCGATTGGCTGCCTGGCGGTGTTGCGGAAACGACAAACATATACCAGGTCGACCAGGGTATACCTGTCGCACAAATGTATAGATTACGCACATGTGCGCAGTACGCGAGACCCTGTTCCGCTGTCGCTTGTAGTACGTACAAGCCTGCTGGCATAGGCGCCCGCATCGGCCACTCTCGTAGGTCTTGGTGCTCTTTATATTTTCATGTGCAAATCACCGGCGGAGTTTCTTAGCCCCGTTATTGTCAGCCAACGAAACAGCAACAAATGGTATTCGCTTGCAACGCGCGGAAACAGAAATACAAGTAAAGCATTGTCGTGTTTGCTTGCTGCTGGGTCTCTTAACCATTAATCCCGGGCGAAGCTTCATCATTCACAGACGCCATCGTCCCCCCCGCGCCAAGGACGCGTTCTGTTCCGCTTCGCGCAGCTGAGCCGCCGTCTTCCTGTTCATATTGCGCAGATTCAGGGCTGTGACGCCATTCTAGCCCGCATGCAAGAGATGTTGCTGGGTTTCCAGGCCGACCTCGGAGGTATCAGCGACGAAATCAAGCACTTGCAGGTACACGACAGCAATGTGTGTGGTGGGAGTTCCTCGAGAGGGCTGCCCCTTTTTGGGTTGTTGATATGCAACCCGACGCCATTGGAAAGCCAAAAGGGCGAGGCCGAAGCTAGTGTCGCGAGTTCGCAAACGACGGTCAGCGGGGGCTCGACGGACGGAACGTTTGCGAACACAGCTCAACTCGTGCTAGGAACTGGGAACGAATCGGATACGCTAGCCCGCCCGTAATCGTCGATCGAAAACGAATGGAGGGTGTCTTTTTGTTCGGGATTTAGTGCCTGCACGGCTTGGTGAAAGACGCGTGTTGTTCTCAACAAGGCGCCTTTGCTCCGGTCCTGTCTGTCTTTAGCTGGTGTTTCTTATTCTATGCTTGGGCGTCCTTCAGCGTTGCAATGCGAATTGAGTGGCCAGGACCCACATCGTGTCAAGCTCAGGTTAGGGTCTCACATCATTTTGTATTTGCTTCGACGCCCAATGTGCCTGCCTATAGGATGAGAGCATTTCGATGAACATTAAACTCAAGAACTTGCGATCTGCAGAGGAGGATCTGGGCAAATTCCTCGGCAATATCGTGGTCACATCTGAGCTGGCGACTTCAATATGTGGAGATGAGGTCAACGACGCATATTTGGAGTATGTCATCCAGCTTAACAGCAAGGTGAACCACGCATCCGACACGGAAGTAGTTTGTACTATTCAACCTCAAAAGTACGGATCATGTTACTGGTGAAACTCTCGTGTCGGAAGTAGCGAACAGCTCTATTCATGGGCATCAAAAACACACTGGTATTACTCGTGGTATTATGTCGCACCAATGGAAGTACGCCCTACTTATTCCCGTCCAGATCAAGTACATCGGGCAGGCTCATGCCGCCTCAGATGGCTCCAGCCTGGACATGCCTCCGTCTACCACGATGGCGGCGAAAGGAGTACAGCCCCATCTGGAGAATCTCAAAGCGAAGGTGAGGGAGAGCAGCTTTCTCTATCGCTGGGTGCGCTCACATACGCGGGCGATGGGTGCGCAAGCGATCAATTTCAATGACAGCGTGTAGCCTTGCTCAATTGAGGACTGCTGATACACGGAGCTAAGCTGGTGCTGACGTTTTATTTCGCCTGCAAGCCTCAGCTATTACCTGAAACTGGCCGAACGTGGAATTTTCCGGGCCACCATTGTCAACGTGTAAATAGTTATATTACGAGACGACTTGCGAAGAAGTGGAGGTGTCCGTCACCACATCTGTCTATTACATATAGACAGCGTGATGCCTAAATAACAACTTCAAAATAGAGTTGCCTTTACTTCAAAATAGAGTTGCCTTTACTATCAACTTGTTTTTTGAAACAAATATCTCTCACACACACGAAAATCACCGAGATCGTTGGCCCGACGTCGTACCCCTCCCAATCACACCATTCATCTGTCGCCTTACCTACACGTCCATCTTCAACCAAGTAAGTATGCCGTCTACAACAAGAGGGTCTAAGGCCAAGGTAAACGTGGCCCTGACTCTCGTTCGTATCATACCATGTACTTCCCAACTGTCAACCGTATGTAGGCAAGCGTATCTGACCAAAATAGCGATCGTCATCCGTACGTATGAAGGCACCCGTATCTAGCCAATATAGTGATCATCGTCCGTGCGTACAGGTACTGCCACTTGGTCGAACCAGCTTTAATCTGCACCCTCACATCATGCTATCCTACGAGCACGATTGTCTGACCCCTGCTGAGGATTTCGATTCGACTTAGAATCTCAGTCGGATTTCTCAGTCAAAAACTTGTTGGAACCCATTGCATCGCTCATCCCACCACAAAAATACGCCCACACGCCCGCACACCTATACCAGGTACCACACAGCAGTACCATACAACAGTACCGACGCTGGCTTGGCTGTTATCATTGCTGCTTCCTCTCGCCGCAAGTCAAATTGGCACATTCCTAGCTCCGCTCTCCAGCAGCGTGTATTTTCTCGTTCGTCTGCACTATTCCAAAGCTGTACGAATCCGCGTTACTCGTACGTACACAGATTTACAAGTACCTACACAGCTGTAAAATCAAGTTCCTTGCCCAGCTGGCTCCCCTCAAAATTCGCCGCTGCCATCAGTGATGACGGTACGTTAGCTGCCGGTCCTGCTCCTGTATGTCTGTATGTTAGTGGCAAGTACATTCTGTCATCACTTCCCTGTGACTATCTCTTGCTGCCCCGCAATGATTACTGTCGCTTTTGGTGCATCACGAGTGCTGTTGCCATTTCATGACACGTACCTCCGAACAGGTGTCGTATCGAGTAATTACCTGCTACGCGTCCAGAATCGGATCCCTATGATGTTAGTAAGGCTTTGTTTGGGCAGAGGTCGCGGTCCACCATGCATTTAGCAGAACGATTAGGACAGCCTACATGTGATACATTACCAACACTCGACGACTCCAACATACCAGTATGACTTATGTAATAGCCTTTTCCAACCTACCCGCCCACCTGCATAAACCTTTTCATTATTTACTTTACAAGTCGAACCACGTTCATACTCTCCGTCGTTCTCCTTCACAGATGGAAACACATGGTTTTGACACATCAGCCCATATACCCGGCCGTCTAGATTATCCGCCGTTAACTGGATTTTACAGCTGTGTAGGTACTTGTACGGCTATGTAGCCCGAACTCAACGCGTAGCCCGGCGTAGCCATGATAGCCGTGATAGCCATTATTGTAATTGAAGCCAGCCCCGCTTGATGTCTTGTTCGGATGTGGCCACATGCCGCTCGCAGGCTTGTGGCAAAGCGCGTGACTACCTCTTGCAGAAGATCGGCGAACTCCGGAGACCCAAGACGAACGTGCAAATCATCCAGAAGAACTCCCTCCTCAAGTATGGTATCGTTCAGTTGCCACTGAGTAACATTGACAGTCTTATATAGCGTTTCATCATGTATCTGGTCGATTGAATACCTCGTGCGTAATGAGGGTGATACCCACTACCCTCATGCTTCTCCAAGGCGAACCAGATATGTCCTTGTGACTGAGTGATGATAATTTGCAAAATGCCTGTTGTTGCAAGCTACTTGTCGCTTCCGCATTGGCCATGTTTAACACCTTCAACTATGAATTTGTTGTATACACCATGCCTGCCACGCGTTTTCTCCCACAGGTACAAATACTTGATGCAGTTCATGTGTGACAACGCCCCGGAAGCTGCGGAAGAGATTCGAGCAGTGTACATCGAGAGCATGGGGCGCACCATTTCGGCCTTGTTCAGGGCGTACCATGCCCAACTCATGAAGCTGGAGCTGCAGATGGCCAACCGTCACGACCTTATTGCGGTTGAGGTGTGGAACGTTTTTAGTTGTTGTGAAGCATCGCGCCGAGCTCTCGTTCTAATAGCCGACGTAAATGTTACGTTTGAAGGCTACCCGTCCGGCATTATACCATGGGGGCTAACGCCTTGTTTGTATGTTTCTAGTCTGGATGAGGCAAACTGTTCTCCAGACAAAATACGTGATGAATACAAACGCAATACCAAGTTTGCAATATGTTTCCCGTTGAAGGCGTCCTTCCTATGCTCTCTGTCTACAGTGTTCACCGACGATTCGATGCCTTTTTATTTTGTGCGTGCAGGATGCAGCAGCCAGAAGCTTGTTTTCGACGAAAGCGGACCCCACCAAACGCGGAGACGGGTTCAACATGGGAGACCGAGATAGCATCCTCGATGCCGTCGAAGCTGGGCCCATCCTCGTCCATGTGGCGTTGGCGGAGGGGAATCAGTTTCCTTATGAAGCTATCATGCGCTCGGTGTTTAAGCACCTTATGGACAGTGCTACAAGCGAGTACCTCTTCACCATTGAATTCTTCAAGGTATGCGCAGGCTTCCCCGCACCAGATCCGAAGTTGTGGCTATATTTGCCAAAGGCACCCCTATCCAAAGCTTCCAAGCGTTTCCAGTGCGCCAATGCCGACTCTTCCTGTTCCTGGTGTGGTCGTACCCTGCATCTACTCCTTGCTTTGCATAGTTTGTCACATGGTCTTGCAACCTTGGTGCCCCCAGTGCTTCCCCAGGCTTTCATATCCCGTTGCGGGGACGGACACTAGCTGACGCCCTCTTGTCGATGTTATATATACGAAGCAGTGTACGGGCAATGCGGCACAACTGGCTTCGGCCACACGTTCGAAATCGCGCACTCGTCAAATGGCTTAAAACACGCAATGTCGGTCAACAGTTCTGCCGGAAATGGTTGCTTCATACGGTGTAATACGAGGACACACATAATTACCTTCTTTCCCGCCAGTATCGAGTGTCGTCATTGTGATCTTGATGTGGAAATAGACCTGCTGTCATGCTGAAAGAGGGCGGCGTTTGTTTCGTTCGCTGGTGTTGGCCGCACTCTTAATCGACGCAGGGCCAGTCCCACGAGACTTTCAACCAGATCTTCGCGAGAACATTGTCGCTGTGCATCGAGAATCTCGAAAGCTACCTCTCCACCTGCTGTGATTGCATCGGGCTTCTCCTCATGATCAAGATCACCCACGCGCACTCGATGGTCATGCAGCGACGGCGGGTGCCTGTGTTGGACAGCTTTTTTGACCGAGTCAATATGCTGCTTTGGCCGCGCTTCAAGGCCGCCTTCGACAACAACCTTAAAAGGTGGAATACGTTTGTAGCACAAATCCTTTCCTTGTTTACAATACAAGCCCTTTCTCTTGTTTTGCCTAGCACTCTACACAAAAAATGGCATGCGCTTGACGCCTTCAAACACCTTTGCGTCGCTTTATCGAACCGCAGCGTCAAGGCTGCGAACCCGAGGCGATTGGGGGCTATCGAGCGACATCCGCATTACGTCACCCGACGCTATGCGCATTTTGCAGCTTCACTGCTTGCTTTGCACAGTGGGTTGGATGATCTTGTCGTGGGGATCGGAGGCGAGGAGATGCTTCTCAACGATCTGGCTACACTGAGGGTAGAGGTGAGACCTTCACACTTAATTCTATCGACAACGTCTGTGTGAGGTGCAAGTGATATCGCACCGCCAAATCGATTTCTTTACTCGGATTGATATGCCGCTGCCACGGTCAGTGTCGGCCACTCTGCCTTACAAACACTACTAGTAGCATTGTTGATCAAGCTCAGTAAATACTCCAACAAAACGCTGATGTCTTGGTTAGGCCTCCTGAACGAAGGTGGTATGGCCTTGTCAGCTACGCGCGTAGTGATAGCCGTGTATGAGCAGGGACGGTATTATCGACTTGAAAACATCGGAGAGAAACTATCAATTATCCCACAAACGTAAACCCAGTTTGTGTCCTCACTGGAAATAGAGCCACACACGTCTTACATGGTACGTGGTACACCAGGTAGGGAGAACGAGTGCGGCGCAACCTCCGGAGTGGCAGCAGCAAAGTAGAGCGACGCTGAATTCGCTCACCATAGCTGTCGTGCACGAAAACTGCCGTTGAACGGGGCATTATCCGAATAGTGTTCGTGGTCCGAGCTGCACGCTTGGAAGTGCTTTGTGCTCGTCTTGATATTTACGTGGCATCATTTTTGGCACTGTATCGCAGCACCAAAGAAGTCGCCGGAGGTTCAGCTAAAGCTGCTGTCAAATTTTGTAGCGGGCACGTTCCCACCCCTTAGCATCATGCAAGCGCACCCCCTGATCATTTTGTAATCGTTTCACCTGGTGCAGGCGGGAGGCGATGCTTGTAGCAAGTACATGTCCGCTCATGCAAGTCGGGGCCCGGCATAGCCGCGTGCCGGTTTTAACTTGAAGAGTTAGTGTTCTCTGGCTTTCAATGTTGAATGTTTGGATGCAGATTGATATAAGGAATCCTCGAGACCTTGTGATGTTACTCGAGTTCGTAAGCAGCCTTCCCTCCTTTCCAAAAGGTACATACCGGTAAGTACACGGTACTGTAGCCACAAATCCGAAGGACCAGCGAGGTGTTGCGATGTTGGGATATCAATTTGCCGGTTTTTTTGTTGCCGTTCTGGCGGGTCTCGTGTTTGTCTTGACCTTACCCAAAGGTTGTGCGCTTGGTCCAAAGGATGGCGGATCAGCTCCCCTCGAACAAGCTTCAAGTGGTATTCCTCATCAACAACTACCACGAGGTGAGAAACGTTGCTAGCTTTATTTTCTGCGAGCATTTTTGTTGATTGCCAAGTGAAATCTGACGTGCCCCACCCCCCCCGCACCCTTTCATTGAGTCACTTTATATGGCTGGACTTAGATGGTGGGAAATAGAGGTGACAACCTTTCACACATCGGACAGAAATCGGTTTCCACTTCATGATCTAGATCTTTCAGCTCAGATAAATTCCTCGTCTATAGGATCTAGCGCATGGAAGCCGTAAAATCTGCATGATCTGGGACATGTTTCCTGGGTTGGATCTGTACTGTACAGATCCTGCACAACATAATATGGTGGCAGGTTAGGATCAAGATGGTCTTCATCGTGATCTGTCCTAATTGTGCAACCTTTTGTGGGTTGGGTTCGCAGTTTGTCTCTGCAGTGTGTTTCAAGATCAGTTTTTACTTCAGTAGCTCTGCATAGACAGCTCCAAATACGTGAGTTCAACCCTTTGTAAATCGCCGGTCGTCTGTTTAAATCGCTTGCCAGACATATTCAAAGCTCCGATTGTGAGTGCGTTTACGTTTTATGATCCGAGCAAAGGGCCTTTCGAATCCCCTGTAGCTGTGCGACCTATCAACCACTGTCAGCGACTCTTGATTAGTTCACGGTCATTTTATTCCCGGCGTGCGTCTGAAAAACCATCGGAGACGTGACCTCACGGCGACGTCTGATCTGGTGTCATGTTGTCAAGTAGTATACTAGTTCTAGCAGTACCTGGTATATCGGGTACTATCTACCTGGTATGCAATATATATGATACCAGGTACCGGCATTGGGCAATTTTTCCCAGGAGGATGCTTTTCGTTTATTTGCGGCACTTGAAAGTAGTCGTGCGCGGCCCTCATCAACGCGGTGTAGGCGCAGTTAAGAGCTGAACCAGCGGTCGTGGCTGTGTGTTGTTGATACGCTCGGTAAGGCCTGCGGTGGTGGGGCGATTCGTGTGGAGTGATCAACCCCATTCAGAGTTGGCTGCACTCCTGGTGTGTGTTCGAGTTCAAGCTACGTACCCAACTTAACAGAAGTCATAGGGAGAATCATGCTCCAGCGTGGTCACCTCATACACAAGCAAGCATGGCCGTGACGGCCCCTTCACCGCGCGCTTGTCCCTATTCGATTGGCCCGGGTGGGTGGTAGTCACCGACCTACGATGATGTCGATGATGCCGATCAGGGCGGGAAATAGGTGGTGATTTGATGCGCTGGCGCACATATTTTGTCAGAATTGCACGTTTTGCGCCACGAGGTGGAGGCCGTGGTACGGCTTGCCGCACCACGGTTTTGGAACGCCGCGAGAAAAATGGTGAGGCGATTTTGGTTTTGAGGGGGGGGTTCGCGTTTTTCGCCGCACGCGAGTTTTTTGGGTCTTCGCGAAAAACAAAAATAGTATTTTTTCTTTTTTTTTTGGAAGTCTTTTCTTTTTCCGCCCCTCGGCTTCGGCTCGTGGTGCGCGCCACCTATTTTCCCCTGATGCCGATGATGTGTTGGGTTTCCGAGCCGACACACCAGTTCCGAGGAGGCCAGGTTGTTCCACCACAGGGACAAGTAAAGACCGTGTCCTGCGGCTCTGCAGACTCGGAGAGAGTCCAACCCAATCTATTCCAACGTATGATACACTCGAATTTCCAGGGCTTGGGTCCACACCGCCCGCGTTTGTTTTTGGTTAGTCGATCACCCACGGGTGTACTTTTTTGCATCCCATACTCAATACCTGCTGTTAGGAATTACTTCTTTCAATTTTGTTTCGATACCACGGGGTTCACGTCCAGCTGGAAATGGTAACAACAGCGCGAACGGAAACAATTCCTTTCTTGAACAACTTTGCGTGTCTCGCGAGTTTCCTGGGCGACCGGCCCAGCAATGTATCCTTCGTGTTGGACTTTAATTCTGGCGCGGGTTCAGGATTCAGAATTTCAGGAGCATCAATCGTATGCCGGCTATCTAGTGCACACAAGCGGGTAGCGTAGGCTCTACGACCATCTCAGCCGCTCCTTTCCTCGAATAGTGTTGGGCACAGCAACTTGCAACAACGAGTACGCGCGGAGGTATTCTCGCGACAGGCTCATTGTAAAAACAAATCGATGCCACTGCAGAAGCCCCTTTTTTGAGCGGCATCCTGTCAAATGAAAGCAAATGTCGAGTTTTGTGTCCGATAATGTTAGATCGATTTGCCGAAATAGTTCCAAGCATTTAGTGGCTACAGCAGACTTCAGCGCGGGTTTTAAATGTGTACAGTACAGGGTTTACAGCAGTGTACAGTAGATAAGACATAAGCGCTGCAGATTTCAAGGGCATCCCATATTTTCGACGTGTTTTGCAGCTGTGGCCTGTGGCATTTATCATGCAGCACCGAGCAGGTTAAAGTAGGGCTGTAACTGCGACGACAGCGCCGCTTGAGTTTCGGTGCCTTCACTCGCAAACGTATCGTGGGAATTTTTATTTACGAACGGTATGGTATACATGGTGTGTGCGTCAAACCAACTCCGCGACTTGCAGTTCACATTGCGGTAGTTGGTGTCAGACAGTACAAATGAAGCAGATTCCCTCTGCTTTATGGCATCGATCATTTTGGACTGAAAGGCGTTGGCTTTATTCTGTTTTGCCGATCTATTGCAGTACGCAGCACAGGGATCTCAGCGCTATACTGTGGCTATGGTAATCAGCAAAGTGCCCACCTAACGCGTTTTCCTAAAATCAGGTGCTGAACGTGTTCCAGGAGAGAAGGATTATTTCGGACGAAACAGCCAGGTTCGAAGAGCTTCTTGTCCGACAGCGGGACTTTTTTGTTGAGGAGGAACTCAAGGAAAAGTACAAGCGGCTCGTTTCCTTTGTTCAACAGACAGAGGCGGCGATGAGCTCGGGAAAAACTGGTGGGTTTGTGTTGCGTGAACTTCGTGGCGCATACGGAAACAATTTCTCTGTTAGAAAACAACCGGTGCTAGGCAGTGACAATGTTTCTTATACTGCCTACGTACACGTGGTATATATGTTGTGTGTAAAAGCGCCTTTTGGGGGATTTTCGTCGTTGACTTGATCACACGGGCTGTTCTGTTTATGTTCGCAATTCAAGACGGGGAACTGGACGAGGCTACAGTGGAAGGTCTTGTTCGCGAGTTTGCCGCATCGTGGAAGAGTGGCATCGAGGCTATCAATCAGGACGTCTTGTCCTTCTTCAGCAATTTCCGTAACGGGATGGAGATTTTGAAGCAGGTGATGGCATCTGTTCTACACACTGTGTCCCTTTCATTGGTCCCCACCGATTTATGTGCAGTGTTTCGTTGTTTAGTGACGTTCGGTGGTTCTCGGGCAACATATGACATATACTCCGTACCTGGTATGATGAAGATGTCCAAAATAGAACCGGCACGAGTATACATACTAGATAAACTGTAGTACGTTCTAGCCCCGGTGGTGTAGCCTCGTGTTGTAACCCTGCGCATATAGGTCCTGAGTTCGAGTCGCGGTAACACAACTGTAGTTATGGTGGGCACATATCGATAGGAAAGCGCGTAGATTCCGGCTGTAGAAGCACGATTCTACGCGAGTCGACGAGCGAAGGAAGTGCTGAGCTCTTAGCTCGATATTTTCCAAGGCGCGTACCGTAACGGGGAGGGGCTGCGTAGAGGCCCTTCTTCTGAGGCACGACGAACGGAAGGTAAGGATTAGTCTGCGGCAGCACACCTCACTGATGAGCGCCTGCCAGATGCACGCAAACATTGCATACACCCCGGTGACCTTCTGAAGGCTGACATTTATTGGGGGAGCGAACGTGCGTCCTATGACGGGTTTTCACGACGCAATTGTATACTACTACACCGATGAAGACGCGGCGTCGTGTCCGTAGCCGCCTTTCCGCCTCTGGGTGTAGAGCAAGATTGTTTGTAAGATGATGCGCATATTCCCGGGCTAGGAAAGCTTGCTCTGATTTTCTGTTGTTTCGATTTACCCTGAGTTGACGTAATAATCCCGTACAGATGGATCGCCTATCCAACGAGAGCGCCAGCATGACGTGTTGATGACTGGGGGTATCTGATCTTAGCCCTAATGGGTACTGATGCTTTTAGACTGAACACATCCCAGTAGAAATCGAACATCATGTGCAGGGCCCCGGGCCCTCGCTGACAATTGTTGACGCATGTTTCTGCCTCCTGTTGATCTCAGGTTTTGACTCAGTTGCTGCTGTACTACACGAGATTCCAAGAAATCATCCGGAAAAGCTGGCGACGCCCACCTTCGTTCAGTAAGGATCTTGTTTCGACGTCTGCCATTCTCAAGGAGATCAAGAACTACAGCCGATCGTACTAAGGACAGATTCACGCCGGGCCGTGCAACACGTTGGGCAGACCGCATCTGCTCTGAAAATGATGAGTCTTTACTGGCGGAGTATCTGTGTGGATACCAGGTCCTGTCCCCGAGATCGTACCTCCTCATTATCACTATGATCCTTCAAGGCCATCCTGGCTTCTCGAGGCACTTCTGAGATTACCTCTCGTTGCTGACCCCGAGAGTGTGGTAACGCCCCACAACCCCACCTCGTTATGTCTCCGCACCCAATCTGAACAAAGAGATCTACCTCCTGCGGGACTACCGTCCCACCTGTGGTGTCGACACCTTTTACAAGACACGCATGTTTGCACGTCTGTAAAAGAGGGAGGTGATGTGGGACCTGGTCCCCTAGATCGTACCGCCTCATTATCACTATGATCCTTCAAGGCCATCTTGGCTTCTCGAGGCACTTCTAAGATTACCTCTCGTTGCTGACCCCGAGGGTATGGTAACGCTAGACAACCCCACCTCGGTGTATCTCCACACAATCTGAACGAAGAGATCTACCTGTTGCGGGACTACCGTCCCACATAATCTATCACATTCCCAAATGTCGGACGTACTGCAAACAAAGGCAGCAGGACCGACAAACGGCGTAGGAGTGGCTGCCCGGGGCAATTGGGTGACTGGTATGCACTGTCGGCACAAGTGGCCATTTGGCTACCCCAAAAACCCTCTTCGCCCGAAAACGCCCTCTAGAGGGTAGTTTGACCCTCCAGAGGGTGTGTGCCTCTAGAGGATTTTGTGGACGGTTTTGCACGCTAACCTATCACACCCTGGACAATAGACAATGGCCCCTGCAATAGCAATATAATATGGTGCAATGGACGGGTCTATTGTCGTCG
>JAYJME010002253.1:0-14114 GCA_036873775.1 Costaria costata
AGAGACAGCAATGGGTATTACTATGTAACTGCCTCGTGGGTGCCTTACCATGTTCACACTACGTGATACGATCATTCATCTTGTGCGGAACTAGGGATCTCTACCCCGCACAATATGATCTAACTCGATAACATCATGGTAACCGCCCAAAACAAAAACAAAAAAAACGGTATCCTGGCTGTCCAGCTCACGCAGTGACTGGCGTGTTTTACAGCGTCGTTGCCAACCGACCCCAACCTATAAATATACCTATGATAGTTCTCAGCCGGATTTTGTGTCGCAGATCTCTCCGGCCTCTGGCCGCCTTTCCGTGCGGTTTCTTCGCCGAGGCGTGCGTCCGCCTCGGCTGCACCGACCGGCGTCGCGGATTCGCCCGCTCGGCGCCGTGGCGCCTGCGCGAGGCCTCGACGTCCGAATCTATGACGGATCTCCGAAAATCTCTGCGCTGTCAGCGTTATGGCGCATGGGTTCGCGACAGGGCCAATCTCTGCGCGTATTTCTTCCCGGTATGTCCTCCCTGACCTCCAACCCTCGGAGATCGGTGGCTACCCTGCCGGTTCCGGCATTGTGGGAGCCTGCGCAGACGACTGCACGCTCGGATGTAAGACATGATATGAATGCCCCCGAAAGCGTATGCCTCCCAGGCTTCGTTGAGAACTGCTGTGATATTTACAAAAATCCCGATTTGAACTCCTCTCTCTGCCGATGATGAGAGCTCTGTATGATACGTGCATCTACAGCAACAGCAGCAGCAGCCATCCGTGGTACCGCCGTCCTTCGGAGCTACGCGTACGATATGAGTAATCGCGTAATCACGAGTTGAAAACTCCTCTCTGCTCTGTCGATGATGAGAGCTTCGAGTATGTATGATACGTTCGTTTACAGCGAAACAGCCGTGGTAAAGCCGCGTTCTTTGGAGCTACACGTACGAGTATGATATGAGTCGTAATCACGATTTGCAAACTCGAAAGCTTCTCTCTGCCGACGATGATGAGAGCTGTGTATAGTGATACGTACGTGCGTCTTCAGCAACAGCAGCAGCCGGAAAAGCCGTTCTTCGGAGCTACACATAAGATATGAGTAATCACGATTTGACAACTCCTCTCCCGATGATGAGAGCTACTAGGTATAATACAGTACGCGACAGCAAAAACTCCTATTTTGGCTAAGGCTCGCGGCTATTGTAATCTCAACGTTGAGCGTGGGCTCGTAAAGGCTATTGTATAGGATTTAGAGTTCACCGCCTAACCCTTGGCATCAAATCGTATGCCTTCATCGTTTCTGTTAATATTGTTGTGCAATATCGCGAGCCTGCGTCCAGGCCGCCGGCGAAGCCCCTTGTATCTTCTTAAAATCTCCACAAAACAGGCATTCCCCGATAGACCACCGAACAACATTCGCGACCGTCATCGATACGGACCTTGATACGTCCTAACAAGCGCAAAGATAGTCGACGGGAACACAGTTAAGCTTATGTCGTAGACCTTGTTGTTTGAGGTGCTCTAGATCGCACTCCTTGTACGAGGTGTACTGGCCAGCAGTCGAGCGGGCCGGAACATTACACATGAAAAGCGTTTTCGGTCGATTATCGGTTGGCCGTATGTATTTTTGTCAGATCTACGTATTATGATGATACGAGTTCTATACGTGACGTAGCCACACGATTTTGGTCTCTAGAAAGAAGCGGTCGGCTTTATTTATTATTTCCAAATCACTACGTTATAGTTTACTGTCCCCGAACCTCTGTACCCTCTGTCGACCTGCCCTGGCCCCCTCCTATGTGTGCTGTGTATCATACGTGCTCTAGTGCTGAAGATCTGTTGAGAGGAGGTAAAGTTGTCTTTCTACCTATGATAAGCTGCCTGCCGGCTGTACTCCGCGTTGTGCCACTATAATACAACGTAGTGGTGCAGAAACACTACTACGCGTAGGACTGCTACACCATACGTTCTTGAACATTCGAAAACACGACAGTCGCTGGCAATTTGGTATTTCTCGTATAATATATTAGTGCGGCCAACGTTTGGCTCTTTGACTGCAGGAACGTAGACTTTTTAGTAAGAGGAATAATGATCGCCACAGCCTGAATTCTTTTTTTCTACTCCGAATGGATAGTCGAATACCTCGTATTCCTGCTATGTACTCTATTACAAATATATTCTCGTACAGTACTTGTTGCTTTTCGTTCTTGACAGAAGAAGTCGCGGTACGAAACGTCGTTGCACGTATGATACCATAGTCGTACACTTTTGTCTTTTTTTGTTCGCCCTCAAGAAATTTTTCTCCCTTCAAGAAAACGACAGTCTTCGCTGAAAATAAAAAGGGGCGAAAAGTCATTGTACGCTTTAGGTATGATACTCGTATATTTGTGTCCACGTTTGTGAGGACGTAGTACGATTTAGGGTCTTTTGGGATACTCGCAAGTAAGAACTATATTTATCTTTGAGAAAACGCCAGTCGCTGGCATTTTATTTTTCTCATACATCAGAAATGGAATCTTGACAAACCGATGCACATGACCACATCTGCACACAACGGAGAGGCCCCGCTATGTCACAGAAAGGCATGCGCGACCGACGTCGATACAGACCTTCGTTCGTACAGACCTTTCTTCGTTCAAACAAGCGCATTGACAGTCGACGGTTATACAGGTACGCCTATGCCCTAGACCCTGTTGTAGCTTTCGGTGCTCTAAATCTTTCGTCGCACGAGGTGTTTTGTTCTATACTCGGTTTAAGACAAATACCGTTTAACGAAACGGTCGACACTCTAGCTAAATTTGTATAGTTTGATGTTAGTACACCCTCTCCTCCACGCTGTGCTCAAGGGGGTCGCCGACGTGTGATTCCAACGACTCGATCGACGCCACGCAGACGTGCGGGCCATTCTTCTCCCCGCACCTCCTCTGGACGCTGACAAATGTGAGTGGGTGCGCGCAGGGGCGCGTCGCCGCCTTCGGAGTGTGCCCGTCTGTGGCGGACGTGAGCCGTGACCCCATGCATGATTTACACCGGTTTGGCATGCGGGGGTAAACTGGAACCTATTCGTGCCGGGCTTCACCCGCCGACATGTGGATTTCTTGCTTGAAATCATCCTGCGGGGCCACCCGCCTCGGGACACGCTGGTATCGCGTTTACATGATGAGGTAGACCTATACAAACTTCTCCTTAGCGGTTTACGACTACCTGTACGATGTGGGCCGGTTTCCCGGAGTGGTTTTTCAAAAGGGTATCCCGCCAGCGTTCACTCATGTGTGGACACTGAGGTACACGCCCCCGAAGATCGGGAGTGTATCGTGAAGCGGGCGGCCGTCCTTCATGGTATTGGCGTTGCCGACCATGGAAACGAAACAGCGGCGCTTTTACGACGCGTGCCCGTTAAACAAGCGCTGCACGATGGTCCCTTTTTCGAGAGATACGGTGGTACAGGTGACTAACGTCACTTGGCAGGGTTGCGGGATGACTTCGCTGGATGACTCATTCGCCTTTCACCACATTCTTATGCACCCCTCCTTGTGGCCGCTCTTTGGCTTCTCGTACGCCGGCATCGAATACTGCTGGTGGGTGTTGCCTTATGGCTTCAGTTTTAGCCCACGGTGTTACGATACCCTCAGCAAGGCAAACGCGACCTACCTTCGCTACACGAACACCACTGTTGACTTACGTCGACGACTCGTGTTCCAGTAACTTCCTTTCCTCCTATAGGCAGGCGGTGGGGAAGGTTGCGACGTAATGATGCTGGTGCCGTTCTTGTTTGGCCATTTTCTTTCGGCCAGCGGACTAGGCTGCAGCAACCCTGGGTATGCATTGCAACTCCTACACCGCCACCTTCGGGTTCCACAGGATACGCGAGATACGCTGCAGCTGCTGCTGCAAGCAGCCCTGGACGCGGGACGTTTGTCCTTCGGTACACTTCAGTCTATCGCGGGCAAGCGTATACGAATGACAGTGGCTATTCGGCCGGCATTTTGCGGTGGACGCACGGTATGTCTGCGGTAGTTGATGACCTCGACAAGTTAGGTTTGTGCGCCGTTGACCTTTCGCAAGACTCACGGTTTGATCTTGTCGGCGAATTCACGCAGTGGTTGATCTTTACAGCTAACTCGCAAGAAGGGTCGTGGCTGCGGGCATGACACTTCGCGGAAGCCTTGACGAAAGGATCGTCGGATGCATCATCCGTTGGATGGGGAGGCGAGGTAACCATGGCCTCGGGAATCGTTCCCACTGGGGGGGGGGGGTTTCACCTCACTGGCTGTCTAAGCACATCATCCAGAAGACGATGCACAACCTGTACTACCTCCTGCGGCCGTTCTTCACGCGGCACCCGGACGTGTGGCGATGAGCGCAAGTTCTCATAGACATCGACAACCAGGCCATAGTGGGTGCTTTTAACCGCAGACGTGCTACGAACCCCACGACTCGCGCCTGTTGGTGGAGCTATTGAAGCTGCCAGTGGAACGCGATGTTATGCTATAGTTTAAGTACAATAGCGTACGAGGTCGACTTCTGCAGTGTGGAATAGTGATTAGCAAGGTTTGAAGCCCATGGCACTATGACGCGCGTACTTGGTATTATAACGTAAGAGGTAGACGTCCGTGGTATGTGATTCCTATTATCCACGTTCGGCAATCATCATCCCACGATGGCGCGCATATGCATACCATTTTGAAATACCTTTGAACGCTCAACGAAGCGCATGGTCCATTATTTTGATGTTTATTTCACGCAAAACGAGGTCAGCTGGAGCCCAATTGAGGCCTCGGCACGGTCACAACGATCCGGGAGATGGTGCGGTGTGCGTTGTGTTCCGTGTGCAAATAATAATTAATTGTGCAGTTGAATTGCTGCTGAACGTGCGACGTTCAGCAGGTTCGGCCTTTGCCGGCCCCGCAGTATCCGCAGCGGTCGCGCGTCGTCGTGGATGTAAATCATGCAGGAACGTCGACACCAAGTGTTTGCGGCGATGGCTGGACGCTCAGGGCAAGCGCAAAACGTTGAAGTAGCCGACCAGTTTAACGGGCTTTGTCCGTGTCATTTCAGCAATTAATCCCGGTTGAAAGAGCGTCAAACGGTACGCTGCTGTTTCCATCCGAACAGAGTTTTGTACCAAAGGTACAGAAAGGGTAAATGAGACCCCGTCGGGCCGGGCAGGCAATCCGTGCTCGAGTCCATTGGTATATTCGTACCTAACCGTCATGTCCGAGGAGAAGAAGCAGGTGTGAGTTCCGGTCAAGTAGGCGGCACCGATGCCGGAGCACACACTCCTGGACCTGCGGAAGCATCTTGGGATCGCGTACACAGGTTACTATCTTTATGGCCGAGTGTATCTCTCTGATTGAGACACAACCCTGTACCCTTTGGCTTTGATTTTGATGTATATGATTTACGTTGGGGTCGAATGTTATAACGCTCCCAGGGTCTAAGGGTCTGATCCTCAACTTTCTGTTTGGTGAGGCGCTTCGGGCCTCTAGCGAGGCAGTGCTAGTGTTAGCATACCGGAATTACACGGTTAGTTGGGCGTCCCCAGCGGTGACGGCGTACATACCTGTAGCACAGCGTACCAGGGGGAATGTAACCGCCGGGCACCTTTTGCCCACGTATTCGGCTAAAGGTGGTCGGGGCAGTCTGCCCCTCTCCGCAACCAGAATCAAGACCACCTTGCAAGGTCATTTCTTTGAGGTCATCAGAGCTGAAGAGTCACTTCACAATAGACTAAATCAGAGTGGGAGCCTCCATCAGCAAATCCCAGGCCGGCAGCGCGATGGACGAAATAATGAAAATTTATGGGACCCACGCTACGATAGAGGTGCACCATTCATTTTCTGGGGCTCTTCACCTTTGGAGCTCCATACCACACCCGGAAACTGTTTTTTAGGAAGCAGGAAGGGCAGCCCGATGAGCAAACCCATGGGCTAGGCATTAAAAAAAATCATATTGCTCAACAAGATTGACATTCGGACGATTTAGGGTTAAGGAGCCCCGTTATTCAGAAACAGAAAAAGCCAAAAAGTGCAACCTCATTCGTAGAACGCGTCATGGTTGGAAGGCGGAGTCAGTAGCGAAGTACTGTATCGGGCCCACCTCTAGTGCAAACGTGCATGGTAGCAATAGGAAACACGGCCAGCACTATGCCGGAGCTAGTATGTCAATAATCTTGCCAGAGTTTGAAACACGTTTCACAGCGTGTGCGGAAACGCAATGTGGCAATGTTTACAAAGGTTTGGTAAAACGACTTGCCCTGACCAGTGGTCAACTACAAATACAGTTCAATGGACCAACGAAGTATGGGAGGGACCACGGATAGGCGCAGGAGACCTCATCCAATCCAATACTTCCATTATGATCCACGTTACCCAGATATAATACATTCGTAAAATGGAGAATGGAGGACATAATATCTAGTACACATAGCGGGGCCATACATTTGATCGAAATATCTCGCAATTTGTATCGCAGAGAGGCCACTTCCTATTTCCCCTTCCGAAACCTCGTGAGCAGAGGTGGGCTTTCTTGAGACCATCTCACCCATCAGGCTGTAGGATTATGATTGATAGGCGGGTGTACCCAGATTATTTACATGTACCAACCCCGCGCTAAGTGTACGAGACGCTAGTCCACTCAGTGCAGAGGTAGATACCAGATAAGGACCCCTGCAGGCGCAGGAGGCCTCATCCAATCAAATACTTCAATTAAATGACCCACGGTACTGAATGCCATGTCCAATCCTCCGGCACCGCTGTTGAGGGAAAAATGCCCATATTGTACATAACGCGCGAATCATCTGTATTCCCAACCCCCGCCACTACAGTATTCCCTGTCCCAAGTCTAAGCATTAGCCCGGCAAACACAACTCTGAACACCTGACCAACCTATCCGCAGGCATCGGCAGCATTGCAATACAATTGTATGCCGGCCGTTTCGCCGGTCTCGCTGTGGGTACGTGGAAATCGGCTCGAACCATTGCTTATGTGACTCTGTGCGTTTTGTTCTCCAGACTACTTCCGGCACGGGGTGGGCGCAGCGGTAAGCAGGCACACAAGATCACTGTAACGTTTCTTGTTTCTCACTGTGCTTTTTGACGCCCCCCGCTGCTCGAAGTCTTCACAGGCGACGACATTAGGGCTGCCCTGATTCGCAGAATACAAACCCGTACCCCTGTCTCGCCTATACGTTAAGGACGAAATTTGGGTTACGTGCTAGATTTTCGTGTTTGCGGCACGTACGTCGTGAACGCTCGTTATCTCATCTACTCGATAGAACAGGATATCCGAAGAAGAATAGCGCTCCTAGCAGCCCAGTCTCAGGCTGCGTGCTCACTGCAACACACAGTGTGAAGAAGATGTTGTGTATATATGTCTTTATAAACTTGTCCCGGAGGAGGTACACAGGCGCAAGGAAGGTGAGAGAGGTGGAGAAAGGTGGAGGAAGGTGGAGTCAGCAAGTGGACGAAGCCAACAAGTCCAACTCACACCGCATCTCCAAACCATCACAATCACACCCATCCCTGTTATACCACAAGACCAACACCAGAACTTTCCTAGGGCGGTCCTAATAGCGACCCATAAGGACCCACAGAATATCCCGCGTATCATTCGCTTACTCTAACATTCCGCAATAACCCGTCATATAATCCGATGCAACCATCGTTTGGAAGTATACTGGATCGTTGACACACAAGCTATATCGAACACCCTCCCTGGCGCTAGATCAACTAAAAAGCCTCGAAAACAATTAGCAACCACTGTACCACAAACATTTTACGACGGAAAACTTATATCCCCAACAAAAACTCGCGGTGATTCTCAAACCTCCCTCGAGCAATCGCCTTGGTGAGAATATCCGCATGCTGATCCTCCGTCTTTAGGTACTTGACCGATACATTCCCCCTTCCCTATCAACTCGCCCAGGAAGGGGTACCTCACGTCGATGTGCTTGGTGTTGGACGAGCTCAGCGGGTGTTTGGCCAAGTGAATCGCCCCCTTGTTGTCTTCAAACACTGCAATACTCGGCCATCCTAGACTAGGCATCAAGGAAACCAACACTCCTCTCACATACAGGGCTTCCTTAACCCCGTAGACCATCGATACGTACTCGGCCTCCATAGTCGACAGTGTAACGCACTTCTGCGTCCTAGATAACCAGGATACAAGCGTACCACCGCAGCAAGCAGCTACACCAGAAACTGAACGCCTGTCGTGGGCCTTGGGGGCGTAGTCTGCGTCTACGTCGGTCTCTAGGCCGTACTTCAACTGCACATAATCCAATGTAGTCTTCCTTCTGAACGCCAGCTACCTACGTACGAGTTAATGCCGCCTAGATGTTGCGTTGCCATCGCAACATAATCACAACTACGAGAACATAGCTCGGCGCTTACACTTGGTCAAGCTACCTGGACGGATATCGCCTCTTCAACACAGCCAGTCATGCTATTTGCCCAAATATCAGCAGCTTGACACAGTTAGACACACCATTAAATTTGTCCAAAGTTCAGCACCTCAACACAATCAGGCGTGCTACTCGTAGCCTACGTCAGCCGCTACTACCTCTTGCAAATGACCTAGGCAGTGATGACGAGACAGTCAAACAGTGATGGCTACACAGTTGAACCGTGATGAATACCCGGTTGAAATTATCCACTCTCTACTTGACATCACCCCATTGACCCCCTTCGCGCCTTGTCTCTCTAAACAAAGGCACGTCGGAGCTATTGACAAACACCCAGCTGCAAACCCAGGCTTCTCAAACTAAGTCCCATCAGCCTCGATTCCATCAAACACCCAAGCCATTTCCTCCGTCCAAGCGCCCGAATGCCTCGACGAAGGTGTTGTGTACTCCGCTGTTGGTGTCTGCTTCGCCTTTTGAACAAACCGATCTGGCGGCTTGGCCAGCTCACGACCTGCCACTTTCTGTGCCAGTAGCACCCTGGTCTCCACTCTCGTTCTTCCCGCCGGAATATTTGTCACCATGGCGCAGTCCTGCTTCTCAGTCACTGGACACCGCACGGAGAGGGTGGGAAATTCTCTTACCCAAAACCGGTAGTGGCGTCGTCGGGGCGGACACAGAGTAATCCGGCCCTCCCGGCCCAGATGATTCAAGCTCTAGCGTCCCTCCCGCCTTGGATGTGTCGTCAGGCTCCAGCAACCTTCCCGTCTCAAACGCGTCACCAAGCTCCAGCGTCCCTCCCGGCTCAGACGCGTCACCAAGGTCCAGCGTCCCTCCCGGGTCAGGTAGCCCCGGTAGCGTCGGAGTCGCCCCTTCACTGGGCGCCTGTCAGGTCTTAACCGTCGTTGGCACCACCTTGTTCGTCTGCGCGTGCATCTGCGAAGAGTCACGCGGGTAGTCGATGTCCGTAGCATTCCTGGAAACACCGTCCTCGGTCGTGCTAACCCGTTCGCAGAACTCCCAAATATCCCCGCCGCAGACCGCCCCACCATTGCCGTACCTCGCAACCTCAACCTTTCGGGGGTGAGTCCATTGTAGGCACACCAGCTGAAATCACTACAGCGTCTACTGCATTCTCACTCGGAGCATCACTGCTGGGGGAAATCACGGGGAACGTGTGGGGGAAATCGCAATCAACTTTGACGGGCTTCACAGGGGGGTTGGGGGTCACATCTGCAGGGTTGGGGATTACACTTGGAGGCGCTGCACAGCTGTCGTCATCAGGGTCAATTCTGCAACCGAAGCCAGAATAAGTATATCCATCTCCTTCGAACCTGAGCTTGCATTCAAAAAGGGAAATGCAGATGTTACTCTATTCGGTACTGAACCCTACACCACGCTTGTGCGCAGCCATCAATGAGAGCAGATTGCACGATGCATCCGGCACGAAAGCTACATCCATCAGCTTGACAGTCAAGTTCCCGGGGAACACAACCGTGAGTGTACCGTACCCCACGGTATCGATCATGCGACGGTCGCCTACCCTGACCTTGTTATTCGTTGGTCGAATGTTGTGCATCATGTCAGCTGATCAAGTCATGTGATGCGTTGAACCGCTATCAGCAACCCATTTGTCTGCTGTTTTCTCGCTAGCCTCCTCCTTACACGAACCAATACCCGTCTCCAGCAATACACTCGCAAGGCAGCATACATTCTCGCCAGCATTGTTCTGCCCATTTGTTCCTGCTTCATCTGCGCGCGATGGCGCGGGAGGGACGTACACAGTACATTCTCACCAACGATGCCCAGGCTCTAAACAGCGAATACACTTTCCTCTCACTAATTCATACCAGTACGCTGATTGAGGGATGTCACTCTTGTTAATGCTGTTCCTGCTGTTACTGTTGCTGCTGCTGTTACTGTTGCTGCTGCTGTTACTGCCGTTGTTGCTGTTACCACTGCTGCTGCTGGTAATGCGGCTGTTGATGCTGTTGTTGCTGCTGTTGTTGTTGTTGTTGTTGTTTTGTTGTTGTTGTTGTTGTTGTTGTTGTTGTTGTTGTTGTTGTTGTTTGTTGTTGTTGTTGTTGTTGTTGTTGTTGTTGATGATGTTGCCGTTGGTAGTGGGGGTGGCTTGTGGTGGTGATGGTGGCGGTGCGTGATAAGTTTATGTTTGTTTTTGTTTTCTCGTTCTGAGGATGTTGTTGCCGTTAGTAGTGGCGGTGGTTTGTGGTGGTGGTGGCGGTGGTTTGTGGTGGTGGCGGTGGCGGTGGTGGTGATGGTGATGGTGGCCGTGGTGGTGTTTTTGTTTCCGTTTTATCGTTTTGTGGATGTATTTCGCATCTGGGTGGTGTGGGTGTCTGCAGCTGGTTGTCTGTGCGCAAGACGCGGACTTACAGCAGTACACAGTAGTACTTCGTTTTGTATAATATCGGTACAGCGCACGACAAACAACCCATTCTCCCTTTCTCCCATATGCGACTCGTATGTAGCCGATCGAAAAAATGCATTATTACTGCTGCCCCAACCGGCGTTTCTCGCTTGCGAGATCTATTGAAGATCATGTTATTATAAGGGACCCGCTCAGTTAGTACGTCGACGGCTGATGTTACGCTTCTTTCAACTGCCGATTGATGTCAGATCATGTTTGGGACGGCGGCCAGAGATTCCTCTACATGGTCAACTGCCGTGTAATAAAAAAGCCAGGATACCATGCTGCTACGATGACGAGCACGGCACCACCGCACGAGGTACGGGAGGTGTTACTTTGCTAGTCGGGGAGGGAACACAAATAGCGCCAACAACAGCATCAACACCGTCAACATCAACACCCCACCCACTCGTACGTGAGACCAGGTATCATTACGAGTATTGACGCTGAAAAAAGAAAAAGAACAGAGCTTGCATACTGCATTTTTGCAGTAGAATAAAATATGCTGCATTTTGCAGTAGAAGAAAATACATTGAAAACGCGAGTCTGCTCAGCGCTACCACCAGCATGCCACGAGAGCAGCACACGCCACGTATAAACTCACAGCGACGAGCGTATGATGTACGTAACCCCTCTCACTGCCAGAGTATAGTTCGTGGTGCGCGCGTTTTTTTGCGTGTCCTGCTGATTTTATGCGCCCCGGATTGTACATGCGAAAAATATTGTGTGGAAAACCCAGGCTTCAAATGCAGGCATCGTCGCAACTGGCAACCCCTCAGGAACAAGCAGCACAACCCGAAGAGCTTCAATGAATACCGGAAGGAGCATCCGACCGTCCTTCCCCTGGGGCCGTGACAGTCACCGGGGGGCGTCGATGGCAAGCTTGCGGATGATACTAGCGGTGGTCCTAGCGATGATGTCAACCTCTCTGGCTTGGGTGTCTCCCGTTTCGTTTCAGGTGCAGTCAGTATGACGTTGTTGTGCTGCTGGTCAAAGCAGTCCAGGCCCCGCACCGTGTTGCAATGGGGCGCTGGGGGGGCGCGAGGCAAGCACGGGGGGTCGTTGGCTGCGGTTTTTGCTGGTGTGGGAGCGAAGCCGGTATTGTTGCTGGAAGCTTTTCATGTCACTTTCGTCAGGTCCAGTGCAGGTTTAGACATCTTAGAGCTAGCCGCTGCTATGCGCTGGCTGCTGTGTGGGGTAGGTTGCACCGCTTCTGTGTCGTCGTCATATCATATCATATCAAATTATCAAATCATATCGTAAAATCGTATCATATAAAAATTATCATGACTTTGTTCTGTTTGTACTGTATTTTACCACACAAGCTGCCTGTCTTTGCTGCACATGGAATGTTCCGTCTTCTTATATCTTACCTGGTATACTCGTGCATGCGGCTGGCCCACGTACGGACGCAGCAATGCAAGGCATGCACGCCTTTGCAGCCACGACGCTCTGCCCTCCGCCACTTCAACCGCACTGCAGCAGGGACCCTGCCGCACTGCAGCAGAGACACTGACCGCGCCTCGCTTCGTGCCCGACCACAAGGATTGTTCTCGCGGGATGTTCGAGAAGCCCCAGCCTCTCTAGGCGACCTGTGATACGAAATCAGAGATAGCTGTGTGATATCGTGGGCATGCCGCTTCGTACTCTGCTGACCTTGTACACTGGTAGTATTTGTCGCTCTTTTATACCTGGTACCTGGTGCGAGTGAGCCAACCATTTCCCACGGAGATGTCAGCAGAGAACGCGACTGAGTCATGAAGAGCATCTGGCAAGTAGGACGCACTTGGCCCGCTTAAAAGCAAACACTCCACACGTCGGACAGATCATGATCTACTGTAGATCTTCATCTATACCAGGTAATAGATTCAACCCAGGAAATATACCAGTATATCCTAGATCACGCAGGTTTTATGGCTCCCATCCGGCAACATGAGCTATTAATAGATACTACAGATCAGCAATCTATCTTCCCTGAAATAAACCACGGGGACCACAGTAAATAGGACCAAATATTGTTAGCAAAAACAGGGAACTATGTAGGTTTTGGTGTATACAGTAGGTTGTATTGTGTCTACAGTAGGTCCTATTAACTATGGACCAAATATTGCTAGCAAAAATAGGGAAATATATAGGTTTTGGTGTCTACAGTAGGTCCTGTTAACTATGGTTCCCCGTAAAATAGTAGATCACCTAGATCCTTACCTACCTGCTGTTATGAGACATTGCGCAGGATCTGTACAGCAGTGCAGATATAACCCAGGAAACACGTCCTAGACCGGGTAGGTTGTACGGCTCCCACCCGGCAACATGAGCTAGATCCTACAGGTCAGGAATATGTCTGCCCTGAAAGATCTAGATAATGAACTGGTGGAACGTGGAAGTCGGTGATCTGTCTGGTTTGTGGAACGCTTGTGCTTTTCTTTGTGGGTTTCAATCGTTTCTGCATGGGGGCGGGGGGGGGGGCGGGGGCTGGCGGTGGCAATGCTTTCTTCATAATCATAATAATCGGTGACAAAAAGGAATTGACGCACATGACATTTCCAGATTTTGCTTTGAAAATGAAATACTGCCCCCCATGAGTAGCATTTTGAAGCACAGCGATGAAACGGCGACATCGGGCGCGGAGATATATATACTTGACGCGTCATTAACTATTGAAAAAAACACGTCTGGTATTCAATTGTGTCCCCTGGACGAGCATTTCAAATCCAATCCACTGCGGAAAGTGGGAACACCATGCACTGATGGTAAGCTTGACAGGCCATCAATTTCTACTTCGAATATTATTGTTATTATTATTATTACTATTTTTGTTATTATTATTATTTTAATTATTATTATTGTTATTATTAGTATTATTATTATTATTGTTATTATTATTATTATTATTATTATTATTATTTATTTATTTTTTATTATTATTATTATTATTATTATTATTATTATTATTATTATTATTATATTTTTGCCGTCCGACAATGTGTAGCATGAGCTTCAAAGACGATCACTCACGAACCTTCCCAGTGACATAAAGAAGAACAAAACCAAGGGAAGCCAAAGAAAAAAAGGAACCTACGCTCGAAGTCTAATGCCCTTCTGTACCTGCTTTCAACTCAATACCGGATACATACATGGAACACATGTACGGTATCTGGTGTGTTCGGTTATGCCTCCCGGAAAAGCTTGTCCGCATTTAATCCGCCACGGTGGTGGGAGAACCAAGCACGAACGGTGTAATCAACGTTTTTTGGGGTTGGGTTGTATGGCATGTGGCACTCAAGCGCTTACAACGCACACCTTGA
>JAYJME010002254.1:0-14112 GCA_036873775.1 Costaria costata
CTCAGTCGAATCGAGGACTTTTTTCGACTGGATATGCCAGTCGGATTTCTCAGTCGCTTTTTTTTCAGTCGAAAAGGAGCTTTTTCGACTGTGTAAGAAAGCTGATTTGGGCTTCAGTCGAAAAAGGCCCTTTTCGACTGAGAAAAAGGACTGTGTAAGAAATGGCCTGACAGAGTTTTTGTACGCAACAAACTCACTTCTTATGAATGTACTAGTCATAATAAGCAAAGCAATGAATGGCTACTCGTACTGCTGCTGTACCTGTATTATTATAGTTACGATATACTGGTACTAGGTACTCCCTGCAGGCGTTTCTGGTACGTATACCGTATGGATATCTGTGGGGACGAGATATTATTTTTCAATAAATTCTGCAAATAAATCAGAATCAAACTACGTATGCCTGGTGGCACGCACGCCAGCTGTGTACCTGGTATACGTAGGCTCGACCAAAAAAATGATCGAAATCTATCTAAGCTTTGCAAGCTGCTTGAGAGTTTTGTCCTTGAGACACGCCTTCTTACTTTGTGCGTATCCGTATCATAGTCTATGCTATTATACGGTGATATCATATACCGTTGAGTGGCGCACAAGTTGTTTTAGTAACCTACAAAAGAGAGCTGTCGTACGTACAACAAATAAATGCTGACAGTTTTGTTTTTGTACGCAACGAACTCGCCTCCTATGAAGGAATAATATGTCATAATCAGCGAAGTAATGAATGGCTACTGCTGCTGCTGTACCTGTCTGCTGTACGAGTACAGTACGCGACATGTGTTAAGAATTTGGTAGTTAAGAATTTCTGGCTGAGTTTTTTCGAAAAATAAGAATTTACAGCTAAGCATAAAAGCCGCGAGCCTTAGCCAAAATAGGAGTTTATTAACTGCTGTCGCGTACTGTAGTTACGATATACTGGCCCTCCAGTAGTACCAGGTACTCCCTGGAGGCGTTTCTGGTGCGTATACCGTATGGATGGATGCCTGTGGGAACTTGGGAACGATCTTCTTTTTTTCAATAAAATTCTACAAATAAAGTGAAATAAATCAGAAATAAATCAGATATAAATCAGAAAACAAATTATGCCTGGTGGCACGTCATCTGTGTACCTGGTATGATACGATATGTACTCGTAGGCTTGACCAAAAAATGATCGAAACCTATCTACTTCGTATTATATTAATACGTCAAAGCTTTGCAAGCTGCTTGAGAGTTTTGTGCTTGAGAAAAGCCTTCGTATTTTCGTGCGTATCCGTGCTTATCCGTATCATGGCCTACGATGATATCATATCATACCAGAGGTGCGTGCGTATATGCCGTTGGATGGCGCACAGAGCTTAGGTCTACAGCAGCAGCAGACAATAATACCCACCGATACCGTTCCTGCTGCTGTGGTGGTACTTTTTTTGGAAAATTGCAAGGGTGTTATTTACGAGTACAACTGCTGCTGCTAAACTTCCTGTTCGATACCACTTGTTGTACGAGTCTTACTTAACGTACTGTAGTTTAGAGGTCTCCAACGATGCCCACCACAAAGCGTCCTCGTGACCAGGAGTAGTATTAGTAGTAGTAGTGATCAGTGACACTTACAATGCCGTGCGTCCTCTGCTCATATATATATACATACATACATACATACATACGAGCACCGGGTGGTGCAGCAGCGGCAGTGTGTAGTAAGACTCTGCTCAGCATGTATGTGCGTACTGCTGTTCTTTCTCACCGTGTTGCAGCCAGCTGGCTCCGCTAGCTTGCTCATGTTTCTGAGCTGTTAGGTCTTGGACACTGGGGTGGTGATGGTGACGATGATGACGTCGAAAAAAATCAATATAAAACGAGGAGGAGGAGGAGGAGGAGGAGGAAGAGGGGACGGGTGGATTACTCTCGGGACGGTGGTGGCAGCGCGGCGTGCTATCTAACCAGTGATATCTAAGCAGACACTGAATAGAAGATGCGACACAGCAGCAGTGCGTACGCCTCGCTCGTTGCTTTGGTCTTCACGCATGCAATTGCTGGTAGGCCTTTCTCTCGGGCCCTTCGTTTCTGCTGCTCTCACAAGCGAAGCGCGTCATCGTGTCGTGGTTCAGGTCCTTACATCCACTACTGAACTGTCATCGAGAGGACGAGCCAAGAGCGTGGCTTCGAGACGGCGGCAACCGATCGGCGGGGTGCTCACGAGGGTATCCCACGTGGGGGGGCGGGCTGTCCGGTGTCCAATGTCCGGTACACGTGGGTGGGGTCTGCACACACACCATATCCATCATTGACAACGGCTTAGATGGTTGAATCTACACATGTATCTAATGACTGCTGCGAGCAAACTGCTTGCTTTGTATGAGAGGAGATGATCCAAGCAGAAAACGTAAGCACTTTGCCGACTGCCGAGAGGGCGCTTCTAGGCAACCCCGCACAGCGAGAAGCGTCTATTACAACTACGTATCGTCATTGTGTGCCATCATCGAATCGTACCTGGGTGTTGATGCTTTCACGGCCTCCTACGGGCTGCGATCTGCCAGGCGCACGGACTGGCCGAGATTGTTGCTGCTGTTCTGCGGTGCAAGCTGCGAAATAAAAGGTTTTATAAATATTTGTTGGCCTTGTATTGTCGGGACGAACAATGTTGGCCAACGATCGCAAGCGCCAGCGCGGGCCAGTTTGATCTAGGACATCACCCGACCCCCACACCAGATGCTCTTATTGCCGAGGTGGTAACCTACTCTGACACGCGACGTGGACTGAGAGTGAGGAGGAGGCGAGAAAAACGGATGTACGAGTAGTCCGAGATTTTTTCGCATTTCCAATTGGTTCTCCAGCTCCCAGCTCCAGCCTCGGCTTCAAACCCAACCCAACCCACGGGCCGACCCGCTCGCTAGCAACATGCCGGGCATCATGGTGGTGATGGGGGTTAACGTGTTGGTCTTGGGTTTCGCCGTGTTTCTGATGTTCTTCGCGGATCCTGACAGGTGAGGGAGCATAGCTTTGCGGGATGATCAAGTTCCCCACGGGGTAGAGTTACAGCTGCAGTAGTTCCACGGTTCAACGATCCCTACCAAATCCCTTTCTGGGCGAGACAGAGAGGAAGAACCTTCGGCAGATTCTGGGTCGGAACCGTATACCGGCACAGCAGTAGACAACAGCAGTGCTAGTGCTTACAGCAGTTAGGGTTAGGGCTACGTGTATATGCTTGTGTAATTTCTACCACGGGTATACCGGTAATGTGTACCAATCTGTCCGGAAATGTAAGGACCGTTTGGGTATCCATATGAATACCCAAACGGTCCTTACATTTGCGGACAGAGCGTGCCTGGTATCAAGGTATGCCTACGTACGTACCGTACGCCTGATCTACGTACAACAGCAGTATATTGCTCCGACAGGCATCTGCAGCTAATATATTATACATGTATTAATAGTAGGAGAGGCAAAGGAGGCAAGACTGCCTCGTACTCGCAGTACGGGGCGGCGTGTGTTCCAAGCAAAAAAACTGGAACATGCCGCCTACTCAGCAGCATCGCCACCAAAAACCACCGCAACGCGGCGACCGCGGGCAACTCGTGATGGCTTGCGACCAAACAAGTCCCACGCGCTATTATATAATACGTAGCCTCAGCCCGCCCCTACCTGCAGATGCCGGGTTTGTGCAAACCAGCTATTATATTATACGTACTGGTACAGCTCTCGCAATCAGAAATAACGCCCAAAATCACGATTGTTACAAACAGACAGCAGTACACAACAGACAGACATATTAATTTTTGGAAGCCTAAGCCTGTATAATGTAATATCATATTATACGTCTGTGTGTTCTTCACATGAAATAAGGCGTTCTTCTACTCGTCGACATCCAGCACACCCATTGTCCGTGCTGATGATTCTTCACCCTAGGAGCTAGGAGATACACGCTCTGTGGTCACAAGCTACGACACCGAGATAAATATACCTGTGATAGTTCTCAGCCAGATTTTGTGTCGCAGATCTCTCCGGCCTCTGACCGCCTTTCCGTGCGGTTTCTTCGCCGAGGCGTGCGTCCGCCTTGGCTGGACCGGCCGGCGTCGCGGATCCGCCCTCTCGGTGCCGTGGCGCCTGCGCGAGGGCTCGACGTACGGATCTACGACGGATCTCCGAAAATATCTGCGCTGTCAGCGTTATGGCGCATGGGTTCGCGACAGAGCCAACCACTGCGCGTATTTCTTCCCGGTATATCCTCCCTGACCTCCAACCCTCGGGGATCGGTGGATACCCTGCCGGCTCTGCCATTGTGGGAGCCTGCGCGGACGGCTGCACGCTCGGATGTAGGAAATAGTAGGATTGCCCCTGAAAGCGTATGCCTTCGAGGCTTCGTTAAGAACTGCTGTGATCTTTAAAAATATCAAAATATCCCGATTTGAACTTCTCTTATTAACTCTGTACGACATAATACGTGCATCTACAGCAGAGCAGCAGCCGTGCTAAAGCCGTTATTCGGAGCTACGCGCACGATACGAATAATCACGCAATCTCGACTTGAAAACTCCTCTCTGCTCTGCCGATGAGGAGAGCTATGTACGATATGTTCGTCTACAGCAGCAGCCGTGGTAAAGCCGTATTCTTCGGAGCTAATACGCGCATTATACGAGTATGATACGAGTAATCACGATTTGAAAACTCCTCTCTGCCAATGATGAGAGCTATGTATGTGTATGTATGATACCTGCGTCTTCAGCAGCAGCAGCAGCCGTGGTAAAGCCGTTCTTCGGAGCTACCCATAAAATATAGCTTCGTACTACAGTACAGTATATATGATGCGTACGTCTACAGCAGCAGCCGTGGTAACGCCGCTCTCCGTGGGCAGTATGAAGAGCACTCCCAACACTTGGCATCAAGTCTGACCTCCATATTTCTCCACAACGCTGCAACTAACTTTTTGGGCATAAATCGAATCTGCGACCGGCAGCCGTCCAGGCCGCCGGCGAAGCCCCTATATATACTCGCAATAGCAACAGCGGCCGCGGTGGTTCTAGAATCGAACCACGGCCACTGTTTCCCAGGAGGGGCGCCTGCACGCGCAGCTCGCGGACGCTGTTGTGTCCATCGCTGACCCCTGGCAAGCGTCGACGGCGCCCAGAGATAATATGCCGAGTGCGTTCGGCGAGCCCAGTGCATAATCTCGGCTCTCGCGTTCTCAAATGATTCAAAGATGGAAGTCACAGCAACACAGCAGTACCTGGTATGTACGAGTATAGCAAGAGACCCCGGCCAAAGCTCTCGTCGACGCTCATCCACCGCATCGCTTTCCTCCCCTCGAGGCTTTTGCAAGGGTTTCTAGCTGAGGGCCGGACGGGTGTGTGCTTGCGCACCCGCTGCAGCCTGTGTGTGGCAGACAAGTCGGTGCCTGCTGCTGATTTTGCTGTGGTGTGTGTGTTGTATATAATAACCCTATCAAAGTTCAGTTTTCAACCTCAGATTGCAACACCTAGCCTTGAGCAAACAGAGCTTCGGAATGCTCAAGGTCGGCATGTCAAACAGAAGTTGAAAACTGAACGTGATGAAACAGCTCCGTTTTGGAGTCCATAAGATTCAGTTTTTTCCCCTTTTGTGAAAATGGGCCATTTTTCAACCTAAAAAAATCTTCCATAAGAAACAGCCAAGACTCAGTTTTTTCCCTTGTGAAAATGGGCCATTTTTCAACCTCAAAAATCTCCCATAACAGCCTAAGCGTTCGACCGTCGTTTGGAAGATACGGGTTGACCCAGAACATCCATCACCATCACCACCACGCTCCTTTTGGCCTAACCTTCCTTGATCCCTCAATGTGTTATGCTGTTGCTATGAGCGTCAAGTCCGGCTTATGTGGGACACGAAGTTTCTTTTCATGACATCGGGCACCATTGGACATGGACAGACATCCATGTAGATTTTCTCCTAAAGTTTGTTGCGATTTGCGAGCAGAGCTTTTGTCATGCTGGTATCATATAATACAGCAGAGTAGTTGGTATTACTGGCACACTGTCACCCAATGGTGCACCTTTGGTACTCGTATTACATCCAGGACACTTCACGGGTCATGACCCAACCCGCCCGCGGGTCGGGTCAGAAGGGTTTCGAAAACTCACGGGCCGGGTCAGGTCAGGTTGGGTCAAGAGGTTTTCTAAATCTCACTGGCCGGGTCGGGTCACCCTGACCTGACCAGACCCGATCCGCGAGGTTTGACTCGACCCGTGAACAGCCCTGATTTTAATTTACACCATCATAGTACTATGGCGGGCGATGGGCTGAAATAACTTGATTTAGTTGACATTACGTCGGCGGCTGATGTTCTGCTTGTTTCACCGTAACAGGCAGGTGGGTACGAGATACAGACGGGGCCACGATTTTATCGAAAGTGGTCGTACTCGTACATACTCGTAGGGCGCAGCCTCGAGAGCCACACGTGAAGCTCCGCTTTAGCACTGTCGCAGCTGCTGGCTGGCTGACTGGGCTATGGGTCTGTGTTGTGGGTGGCTTTTTACTAGCGCAGCAGGTGTCCCCCGCGTTAGCGCGTAGGATCTGTATAAACAGCTCTCGTGGGACTACATACCCGTGTACCTGCCGCCACCTTTTTGTTGATACACCGTAGTTTTTGCGCATTTTGCAGTGCCCTGCACATCTTCGACAAGTACGTGTTGCGGCAGCACTCCTACCCTTTTGCATTGCCCTGCATATCTTCGACGATTTTTCGTGAGAGGCGAGTGGGCGACCGACACTGGTGTTATTTACGTGTAGGCTTACGCGGCACATGACATGTGTAGCGGCTCTTGCGGGTTGTATGCATCTTGATGGGTGCGTGTTGTGTCCGTACGCAACCAAAACCCACCGACACGCCGCCAAAAATCGTTGGTGACAAAATCGCTGCGCTTGTTCGCTGAATTCTTGAATTTTGGGCTCGAAGCGATCGCATGAAAAGCTTCACATAATACATACTGGTATGACTTACCGAAGGGTAGATATATTAGATATTGCTACTAGCGTTAGCACCTGGTGTTTCAGCAGTGCGGCCCACCATGAGTGTTTTTTTCAGGCATACCACAAAGGTCCTTATTTTGAGTTCGACAGTTTCAAGAGACGTGCTTCACACGTACGAAGCTTCCTTACCATTATACTGCTGTACTTGTACGGACTACCCTCGGGTACTTTGCCTCGGCATGGCTTGATGTTTGACAAGGACGTTATCTCTACACTCCACGTGCAGGTCGAGCAAAGAGCTGCTGCTCAACCCGGTGACGATTTGCCGGAATGAGCAGGAGCGGTGTCTTATTGAAACCAGCGTCAACAGTGTGCGAGTTAGTATCGCTGTGAAGCAAGCCGATGAGATCGAGACAATCCTGTGTCACCGATTCACGAGCTTCTTGATGCAGCGCGCGGAACAATTCGTGGTGATGCGACGGAAGCCTGCAGAGGTGAGTGAGCGTCTCGGAATTGCTCGGCTTGCGCATATGCCAGCGGGTGACAGGATTCGTCGATCTGCATCTCGGAGGGCTTTCGGTAGACGGACCAAGCTACGGTTGTGGCATGAAAACCAAGGATCGCGTTCACGAACGAGCCTTGACGTGTTTGTGGCCGTGCTGTTTCTGGCCACAATACCCTGTCGCCCAAACGTCGTATTATTTCCCACCCTCTTGATTCCCTGTGTCCCGATGCGGATGTCTTGTTTTGTGCGTTGACCAGGGGTTCGATATCAGCTTCCTCGTCACCCACTCTCACCTGGAAAAACTCTGGAAGCACAAGCTGATTGATTTCATCATCCAGTTTATGGAAGACATCGACAAGGAAATCAGCGGCATGAAGATCGCGATCAATGCGAGGGGCCGAATTATTGCCCAGCAGTTCATGTTGCAATTTGTGCAGTAGAGTCTAATGTAGCTGTATTCCGGCAGGCCGCGTAATACATTGAACGATTTCCGTTTTGTGAATTTGGTGTTCATCTCGTACCATACATGTTTGCTTTTGCGGTCCTGTCAAGTGAAGAACCGCGACGCAAGAGCGCGTTTCTTTCGTGCGTAAAGGCCCAGCTGTTCGTTGTCGTTATATACCAGCTAGGTTCGTAAGCCATCCGCGCTTCAAGTCTTCTCTGTAGTTGTTGGCGTGTGTCTTTTCGTCCACGAGGTAGCGACTATGGTACAGCGATGAAGACCAATATTGGGGTGGTGTTGCCTCGCAGTTTTCTCGACGCCAGGACAGCACTGCGAGCTAAACGCATCCAACATACTATTTGCGGGTGGGTTTGGGATTTGAGGCGACAAGATGGGGCAGGGGGCAGTCAAGCCGGCAATGTGGTAAATAAGTCACAGACAACGCGAGCCAGGGCAAACAGGAATATTGTTCCCTTTACTTGGGGGAAAAAAGCAAGTCAGACCGTGGACCTGGTCAACCGCTTCCCACGGCGTAGTATCCTAAATACAGACTCAATGTTGTGATACAAAAATTGACTTTGACGACATTCATTCAACTGGTAGTCTGGGTCAACCATCTATCAACCATACCGGGACGCATCTCTGCACCCTCTTCTTTCAGAACACAACGCCCCATGTTCAAACCCGATGGTACGAGTATTGCCAGTCGAAGACTTCTTCGAGCTGATGCCAATAAGTAGTTTTGCACAACCTCGTCATTTGTAACCGGCTTGGTCTTTTCGACAAGTCCCTGACACAATTTAAGAGTACTTGAGCTCTTGGCGGAGCATGTGGACTACAAGATGCAATCGCCACTTGGCGCATTCCAAAACGGATGCACGGAACCGAGATGCTTGCACGTCTACCTATTCCGCCAGAAGCTTGCCTAGGGAAAATTAATACTCGACAAATCAGCTTCGCTCAGCGGACCATCCGGAAGCCTTGAGCTCTTGCTTCGCCGATACCCGCACCGGGTAGTTGTTGCCCACTTGTTCCGAAGGGTGTTCCCTTCGACCTTCGCCTGCCGTGAGAGGAGTATCAAGATCCAAGCAAGAAAGTTTCGTAAGCAAAGGACCCATGCTACGATAGAGGTGCACCGCATTGTTTCTGAGGCTCTTCATTCTAGGAGCTCCATACCACACCCGAAAACTGTTTTTGAGTAAGCTGGAAGGGCAGCCCGATGAGCAAACCCATGGACTATTAATAGGCATCTAAAAAGAACTTATTGCTAAGCAAGAATGATATTCGGACTATTTTGGGTTAAGGAGCCCCGTTATCCAAAAACAAAAAAGCCAAAAAGTGAAACCTCTATCGTAGCACGCGTCAAAGGCGAGCACAGGCTGGGTAGCTCCGAGAGTGCTCCTGGGGTGCGGCATTCCTGGACTGCCAGACTCGAGCCACAAAATAACACACATTTCGACGAAATCCTCGATTTAAGGCCTGCTATTTGTAATGGAAAAACGATGCTTTCAACAAAACTTTAATTTTCAATGATAACCGCCGTAATATTTCTGTACCGCTCGCTATGGACACCATTCTTCGTTTTTTGTAAACCCCAGAAAAACATTTTCTGGCGCGATGTTTGGGTAAGATCGGCCTGAGAAAAAACTCAAGCGAATATTTGTTTCGAAGCGGCGAGATTCCGAGTCCTCGACAGACATCGATCGACGAACCTAACGACCTCGTCATGAAGCTGAACGTGTCACGCTCTTTATAGGGGTTCCGACAGTGTTTACAGGAAGGCCGGTGATATGTCGCGGGCGCCGGCCAGCGTCTGATAATAGTTAACCGGTGTTGTGTACAAAAAAGACGAAAAAAATCTCGGTTCAAGACGAAAACAAATCTCGATTCCTCTCCGATGGCAAAAAAAAAGAGACTTTTTGCGGGTTTGGGTAAAGAGCACAGGATACCGCCGGCAACCTCTCGCCCCTTAAGACCACGGATCCAGATGATTCGGTCGAGGCCGTCATCTCCTTTCACTGTCCTTGTCCGATACGAAGCGGGTTGATCGTGGGCTGATATATGTCGAACGCGAAGCAGGAGCTGATCAACGCGTTGACAATTGACAACTGAAAAATCAAAATTGCGCCGCGTAGAAGAAATCAGCAAAAAATAAAGAAGTAGTCATTTTTTTCGCACAGCAGCGGTACGAGAGTATCTTCACAGGTTGTTTGTGTTAATAGTTTGGAAACTAAACTTTTCAACAGTGTGTTTCCATTAGCATCGGTCTAACAGCTGACGTTTTCTTAATTTTTCTCGATAATCGCTTATGATACAAAGGTTCCTCCTACCTGAAGCCCTCCGATCCGCATCAGCCATGTCTTCGTCTTCGTCCGGCATCCGTAAAGTTGCAGGAGTTTTCACCTCAGCGCCAGTTTCGATCTGAACCCCTGGTACAGCCTCCAGGGATCTGAGAATCTCGAACAGCTGGATTTTTGTCTGGAGATCACCACACAACAGGATAACAATGCATAGATAAGATGCAACGCACACGCCGGTTGAACCATGTGAGATTTTGCGATATGCTGGAAACAACGCATACATAGTGTTGCATCGACCTCGAGCGAGTTGTACTTCTGGCTTCAAGCAACAGCGTGCAACCAAGTACAGGCTGAACCAAAATTAACAAAAAAAGTAATGCACGTATGCGATAGAAAGACGTCATCACAAGACAGAAATCACGAGGGGTCCAGGTATAAAATGGGAACACAATGACGAGGGTGTCCGCGGTCCCTTGCCACCCGTGCCCTAAATTTGTGGTTTCTGAACCATTCCAGCTTCGCCACGCCTCTGTCCGCTCGACGTGTTCTCATTACCTGCCTGGTACGCTATTTTGCCTACATATGACCCTACTCTCCTGCTCTCCCTTGGGCCAGCGCGCGGTATCTTGTAATATCTAGTTTCGACTATAATGATTTATGCGAAATAGTTGAAGACAACGTGCAGTATAGTGGCCATTGCCCTTGCATCATGGTCGCACGCTACGGCGCGATGGCGACGGTTAAGGGATATCGTAATATCGGAGTATGGCCGTCTTTCGGATGCCGAATTTAGTTGTCGTTCCACGAAGCCTGATACGTCCTACACAATTTGCACAACGCCATTCTCAAGGCAAGGACGGTGTCCCGACAGAACGTACCTCCTCCAGCGTTTCTCTCTTGTTCATGTTCTCCATGTTGGACGTAGGCATGTGCAGGCGGTAGTCCGGGCCATAGTACTCGAAGTAGTCGTTGTAAGGGAGCATGTCCTGAGCATGCCAAAGTCGCGAGTTCCAGGGCGTAACATCAAGCGTCCAAGGTTAATATTGGTCTTACATCTTGAACGAATCAACACTGAAACCTTTAGGCGACGATTGGAAGGCCGCAAAAAAGCGCTACATTCGCTTTGTACGCGTAGAGCAGAACATCGTGTCTGACAACACATTCTTGTTGGACTGGGTGCGGACTGCGAGGCAATGCACACTGAGATACGATTGCACCACAGCGGGATTTGAAACATTCAAACTAAAAGAGCATGGAAGGGTACACGAAATATCGGAACATCAAAACATTTCCGTGAAAACGGGTTGCCAAATGTGGTAGGCTGCCCCAAGGTTCCCCGTTGAGGTTGGTGCAACCACTAAGGTATTTAACAAATACCCCAAGCTCTAGAAAACAGTGAAATCGACATTTTCATGTACGTACCGAGGGCTCAGTGTCGAGTAGAACTCCTGTTTCGTACGCCCAGCAGCGCGGTACGTTACGAAGGGTGTAGCCCCCGCCACCCAGTACCAGCAACGGCACGTTAAAGCTTTTAACGTATTGCACACAGTCCGCGTGGCCCTTCAGGGAGAGGTTGAAGCAACCAAGACGGTCACCCGAAAGGGAGTCTGCCCCGCACTGCATGACAATAGCCTCCGGCGAGTAGTGCTCCATCACCTATTTCGCAGGCACACAGCAAACGTGTGCATATAAGAAAAAAATACAAACAAAACGATATTACTCGTACCGGCAACTAAGGCTTTTCCCTGCTCCCGTCTGTATTCACAAGCGATACTCCTTGCGCCCGAAAGATCCACGCCCAGGTTATTAGAGTTTAGAATATCACTCGACGGCGGACCCGGCGTTTCTTACAAGTAACAAGGCCAGGCACCTTTTGAATGACGGGCCTGAAGATGCTTCGGTAGCTTTCGTCGTTGATGCCGTCAGCGAGAGGGAAGTTGATGGCGTAGTTCTTCCCCTGGCCCACACCTGGACACAAAAGAAGGCACGAATTTGGTCCCGTAAAAAAACGAACCCTTGGCACGAATGCGGATTTGCATGGGAGAAGAAAGGGGGTAGTATCGCGTCAGGGTCCGGAGAACCTCCAATGCAGTCTACATCTCACCGACATCTTTGACGTCACCCGTCCCAGGGAAGTACTCTCCAAACTTGTGGAATGATACCGTCATAACTCGGTTCGTCGTGTAGAAGGCCTCCTGTAGAACGCGGAGTTGAAAACAAGGGGGCGTAAATGTGTGCCTGGTGGACTGAAGGCACTAACTACATGACGCCATGTCGGCAAGAGCCGTTATCGGCCCAAAGTCCAAACGCTCTTATTAGTCCTGTTGACTGCTGTGTGGTACATTCCGGCCCGTAAGTGAATATTCTCCGAGGCGTGTACGTAGCGATTGAAGATAATCTCACCTCCACTCCATCTCCGTGGTGGATGTCGATGTCGATGTACAGCACACGCTGATGCGTCTTCAGCAGTTCCAGGATAGCCAGTACGCAGTCATTTACGTAGCAGAATCCAGAAGCCTCGCTCTTGGGAAACACGAGAACAAGCAAACAAACAAAAGAGGCCACCTTAGTACCCCAAAGCTCGCTGACGTCACAGTTGGCCGGAGGTGCCAATCACACAAACTCCTTGTGTTTTTCACGAAAAATCGCATCATTGCCTTACCACGCATGTCAGGCATGCATCCAACATAATTTCGACGATGAAGCGTACCGACACACTGCTGTACTGGTACATGCCAATGGATACGCAAATCCGTACTCGTACATATACGCTGCAAATGGGGTGCTTTGAGCTAAGCTGCGCCGAAGAGTGAAACAAACTGAAGAAAACGGTAGCGGCAAGCCAGCGCCTCGCTTCTATGACTGATACAACCAACGAACGATACAACCAACTAACGTCGCGAGACCCACACCATCCACACGCCTTCGGGTTGGCTGGTACGTGCTCTAACCTTCTTCGCGTGGTGGAGGCCTCCTGCCCAGTTGATCACCACGTCTGACTGCTTGTTGTTGAGTCGAATTGCTCCGCCGATTGAGCCAGATGTATACAGCTGGCAAAACTCGAACAGCCCGTCAAACACGGGGCAGTCTTCGCCAACGTTGAAGCGCTGCAGCTGGGTGTAGTTGTGCTGTCGTGTCGAGATCCAGCAACAAACGACAAGAAGGCTGGACGTGACGATCGGCTTGATGAAGGCAGTTCATAATTCGAGGTAGGCTTTCATGTTTTCTCAACTACGCGTACTATTGTTGTAATACACTTCTTTGGGGAGCCTCAAGAATAGAGGTACTGCCGGGGAGCCAGCCTGTGCAAGTATAGCCTCACACGCTAAACGGGGCACAAAAAACATTTGGGCAGACCACAAGCGGAAGGCGTAAGATGAAGGTATCACCAGGCCTGTCACCGACCAACCACTCGCCGGGATCACAGTGTCGGTTGGCTCTCACAATGTGAGCTTATGGGCTTACACTGCAAACGCAAGCGGGTCGATAACGGGACGTTCCCTCCCTTCTGAGGTTGCTGAAACTGCTTGACATTGAACACTGCTGTACGAACTCGTAAATTATGCTATTAATAGGTTATCGCGGTCGAAGGAGTTGCCGTAAGGGCCCGTTTTAACGAGGAAAAAAAAATAATCGAATTCAACTTTTTCAATTGAATTGAAATCAATTTGGTTCTGATTGGTAAAAAAATCGTTAACCAAGAAGGCATTTTCATTTTGGGGAGAGGGAAATTCGATTCAATTGAATTTCTCAAAGAAGTCTTTTTGGACTTCTTTTGGAGAAAATTGAATTGAATCGAAATCAAGTTGAGGAGTTGATCCAACTTGACATGGCATGCTCACACTGGGCCAACGTCCCCGAGGCAGTCCATGGGCTGTTTCGGCTTTGTCGACGACCACCACCGAGGCGATAAAACGCGAACCTCAACGAAAGGCGACCGGAGCAAT
>JAYJME010002255.1:0-14111 GCA_036873775.1 Costaria costata
TACGCAACTTTTCCTCACCCCCGACTTCCCTACCTCCCTCCGCGTAATAACCTGCCCATTGCCCCCGGCTGCTCCCAGGGGATTTGGTCGTATCGGTGTCGAAGGCCGATCGCCAAGCTTTGGCGAAAACTGGCGTGCCAGTTGTTCCCAAGAACAAGAATGGCGTGGATGACTTACCCTTCGACGACCACGTCGATTCCGTCCCTGCTAGTTGGCCGCTGGCAGCTATAAGTTCGGCGTATTAATGTTATTGCATGGTCGGAGCATCCTATTATCTAGGTCGTTCGTGTTGCAATGGTGGCGCTATCATTTGCTTGCTTCGTTGGTATCTAAGAATAGACGACAGCCAGTAGCTATTACTCTAGACTGTCAAGTTGTTCGTAGTAGCAAGAGCGTATGTATGTATATGGATTGAGTATTATACCTCTCCTCGAAACCAAAAACAAATTAATGTACTATACCAGTTTAGAACAGCCGAACAACAACGAACGTAACAACGTTTTCCCCCTTTTCGTTTCCCTCCTGCCGCTTGGCATTTTCTTTTTCGTTAAGACGTTGTCTGGTTTATGGTTGTAAAACGCGCCGGCAAAATCGCGGCAACGCTCTCTGCTTTTCCCCTCCGTTTTTTATATTAGCGCATCGTTCATCGTATCTACACAGCAGCATGGGCAAGACGATTGTCCCATCGTTCGTCATATCTACACAGCAGCGCCAACACGAAGATCATCGCTTGTTCGTGTACAACACGGCAGCGCATCAACGAAGCAAAGGCGCCTTTGACGCAACGAGCTACCAGTAGGTCGCTTTTTCGTAGGTTTTTCTTGTTTCCTTGTCTCGGGGGGGGGGTGGTGTTTGTTGCAGTGCGTATTTTAGCTTTCTTCGTTGGCGTTTCTGTATAGTATTCGTACAGCACGAATACAAGTACAGTATATCATACACGTTTTGCTGTACTGACTTGCGTCTACCAGGTACAGTTTTTAGTTTTTTTAGATTGTTTTACTCTGTTGTATAGCTTTCTTTCTTTCCAGCATGTATCATACATACAGGCTCGCAAACTGAACGTGGTATAAATTTACCTTTACTACGTATAACACTAGAGACACCTATAAACGTCCACAGTTTTTTGTCGAACTATGTTAATTTCTTGTTTGTTCTAGGATTCAATTAAGGCTGCGCAGTAGACGTACAGTAGACACTTTCTTCCGCTTTCTTTTGTAGGATACGTATAACTCGCTGGCAGACAAATTATTACCACGACGAGTAGTTTTTGTGATACGACTATCCTCATAGTTTATTGCTGTACTACCTGTGAGCGTAAATATATTTCGAAGACGTTCGTACATACACAAACCTGAGTACCTGTCCTTTAAAGGGAAATTCTATAGTTACATAAACCAGGTAAATATCTTAACCTATAAAGTACCTGGTATATGTTTTAAAAGATTACTCCAAAATCTTCTGGCCAAGGACGTGACGGGCGGTGTGTGCAAGGCCCAGTGACGTATTCACCGCGACATCCTGATCCGCGATTACAGTACGCATTTGCGCTGTATTGGACCACCATCGACAAGTATATATACTCTTCGGTTTCATATAGTTCTAGGTATAAACTCACGGGGCGCGGTGAACACACAACAGATGGGATTGTGTTTGTATTCTAAAGTATTACACCACGTGTAATTGATTTGATTCTCATGGTAGCGTGATTCCACCCATATCGCCGCTGCCAACGAGCAGCACTGAATATATCTTATCGTTTGTTTTTGATCATCTGAGAAACATGGTTACGCCCATATTGGCACTGCCCATCCACCGGCCTGAACATGTGGCCATCCATTTGTAGTTGTATTTTGATTATCAGAGCATCAGGTTCCTCTAGCTTGGAGACTACACATTATAAAGGCGTATTGGATTGTGGACACTGGTACACAGTATCCATATGTGTCTCCATTAGTTAATTTGCAGTCACAACGCACGAACACACTAAGTATCTTCGTTTTGATGCCGTTTGGATATCGAATACATGCGGCGAGACTATTCTTCAGTACGTTCTTCGCTATTCGGTGTATCGTATACCCAACTTGGCTTCATCAGGACGTTGGTATTAATACAGGGCATCTAACTTGCCACAACAAGTATCAGGGAACGTTACATCGAACTTTACGAGGACGTTTCATGGAACGGTACAGGGAACATTGATGAACTGTCGCCACTACAACAGCCGCAGATTACATGTGCTAGCAGCATGGGCATTGTTCCGGGAGGATCAGGTCACGGCCACGCCTACCTCGAATACTCCTACTCTCTTCTACCCTCATCCACTCTTCCTTCTCCACTTATCTATACCTGGTATTTTTTTCTTATGGCCACCTAAGCGCCTTTCCAAACATTGTACTTTCTTCTTCACAAGTGATCTTCACGGACACTTTGGTGCCACCGCTGTATACCTTGCCATAGAGACAGAGCCTCGACATTCCTCATGGTTTCAAGGTCTTTCTTTCATACCCAATACAAATTGCAATTCCAGTATTCCAATGTTTAGTAATCTCAGCTGATTGATTCCTAGCGCATGGGTATGCCCATTGGATTATGCGTAGGGCTTGCACAAAACCGGCACGTATAGAGCTCCTCATGTAAAGAACATGAGACATATTAGGTGCCCCCTCCACTGTAGCGTACTCTACACTCCGTTGCATCAGAATTCGCATACATACGTAGTCTGCGTGGCTGCAACCACTTGCATGTTAAGCTGGCGTCATCGTCAACATTTGCAGCCCTTATTTCCATTATAGACCGAAGCTCTCCGCGCGGAAATTCTCACCGAAAACGGTTTTAAGGACAGCCCAGTCGTCGAACTTCTGTGTCCATTCCCGTCGTTGCAAAACATGTTGTGCTTTCAAGTTCACATCTGAGTGTCAACGTTGTTAGTGTCAAGACGTCTGCTCTGACGTCCAACAAATTGTCCTTCGAAGTTCGCATCTTCTGTCTCCGATGAACAAAGGAATCTATATCATCACGCATTCATTCGGTGATTGTCTCCGTCCTGTCCATGCCGTTTGGGGTTGTTTGGGAATTACGCCCGCTATAATATACGATAGGGGTGCACCCCATATTTTCTGAGGATCCTCATTTTTTGACGGGATCCTCATTTTTTGACGGGCGTTGTGCCTCCCCCAAAACTCGGGCTTTCTTTGCCGAAAGGTGTGCCCTTAACCCGATGAGCAATCCAATGACCCAAGAAGGGTGTAAAACGAAAATATTGAAAGAAAAAAAAACGATGTTGGGTATATAGTTCCTCGGTGGAGAATCTCCTTCAGTTATGGCATATTTTTGGCCGATAATTGGTACCCCTATCGTAGCACGCGTCGGAAAACCGAAAATGCGCATGCATAGCCGTAGGTAGCTACAGTCTGTCGCTGGTGGCGATCAAACAACCGAGCTATCTATATGAACTTTGATGAACCACAGCAGTTGTTGCACATGAAGAAGAAACATATGACCTATACCCTTATCCGTGCTTAAAATGGCCGATGTCGCCATAGTCCGGATGGAGTAGTGGAGATGAAAGAGAGAAAGGGAAATATCATTATCTGGTCGGCGTAGTCATCCTCGATGAAGTCGGCAAGATATGCAATCTACATGTATACAGCTATTAATATTAATACTTAATAGGTGTTCACCGTGCCGCCCTTGGTACTGAACGACGCGCGACTTGGATTGTAATGGTATTGCCCTGAAAGGCAGACTATCTGATAGGATTTGGATACGGGAACGTGTTCGTATTACTAATACTTCAAAGGTGTAGATACGAGCGGCACACACGGCGGCGGGTGATCGACGAAGGCGGCGCAAGGCGTCCACCAACGAACGATCGACGGCCAAGCGCGCGAGCGAACGGGCGATCGGCGGCCGAGCGAACGGGCGACTGAAACTTACGCTTCTGCTGCTGTTGTTGGTGTTGCGTTGTTTTGTATGATACAGCAGCAGCACAGACAGCAGAAGATCGTACGTAGTACGTACGTATGATACGGGCTGGTATGTATACGAAGGACGGCTGACAGCAGTATGTAATAGGTACGTACGGTACGAATTTTATATTTGTTTAATACGGAAAAAATGTTTTTTTGTTCGCTCGACAGTCGAGCGAGCGGATGATCGACGGTCGCCTGCTGCAGTGTGTAACAGTTGTTGATGTTGCTGTTGTTGTTATTGCTTTTGTTGTTGTTGATGTTGTTGTTGTTGCTGCTGCTGGTGATGTTGTTGTTGGTGATGTTGTTGTTGCTGTTGCTGTTGTTGTTGTGCTGTTGTTGGTGTATGATACAACAACAGCAGCATAATTACAGAGATAATGAGTACCTGGCTTAACAGGACGTCTGACAATAGTAAATGTACGTATGACATTATACGTACAGTGTAGTACGTGGTAGGTGGTCGTACGTACAATTTTTTTGAAAAGTACGGGAATACTTGGGTTCGTATCCTTACTTATCTAGAATGTAGTGTGGTAGAGGCTATCTCGCTCAGTTTTGACCGCTTTCGATTCTGAGTCGAGTTTCGGAAATTCCGAATTGTTTTTGGAATTATTTTTGGATTTATTTTAAACATTGAATTTAGTGTGGAAAAAAATGTGTTGAAATCAGTGTGGTAACGTTTATATTGAATTTAGTGTGGAAAAAATATCTTGAAGTTAGTGTCATATGTTTATCTTCAAGTTAGTGGGAGATTGACGGTCGCGCTCACAGGCACTACGAGTATAGCGGGCAACCGACACGGACCACTATGCTAGTATTCGTTTCACGAGAAAAATGAACATTAGAAAATTGGGGAAAACAGGAAAACAAATCCCCCGTCCCATGCAGCCACTAAACCGGCAATCAGTGGAATTGCGTTATCACGCCAAAAAAACGTTCGAAGCGGCTCGCTCTGTCAGCCCCGGCACGCGCGCCTCCCGTTCCGCGACGAGCTCGACACCGACTCGATCGCGAGCCGGCGCCCCTCCCTCTTTGTCTCTGCTAGCCCCGTCGACCGCCGTTCGTGGAACACGCCCTGCCCCGTGGCCTTTGTTCGCCACCCGGTTGCCACGGGTGGGCGATCTGCGGATCCATGGCAGCGGAACGCCAGTGGGTTCAAAATCATAGAAGTCACTTGCAGGTTTAGTTACATGACGCAACGACCTATATAGGCTCAGACACCTTTGTTGTACGTCGTCCCCTGGAGTCAAGCCAAAGCCTCATCACTGGCCGTCTCGTTACTCGACGACGAGGATGCGCCCAGGCACAAAGGCGGCGTCTCCCCTCCTTCTGGTCGTCCCTCTACACGCCGGTATCCGCCGACACTCGACATTCGGGGCCGAAACGCCCCGGGACGGCGCGCCCACGATTCCTTCGTGAATCCAAGTAAAACACAGAGGCCCTACGGCCTACGGCCTGCTACCGGTAGGTTGCGAATTACTTGTACAAGGTACCTGGTATACCACCACCCTCTCCAGAGGCGCCTACCTCTCCATCGGTTGCTACGAAGGACCAAGCTACGAGTTTGGACGTTGCAAACCCTGACATTGGTTTAGGCAGCGTGCCTTCCTTTCTCTCTTCTTGATTTTCACCTAATGGCACAACGACCCGCCTCTTTGGCCCCGCGTTACAGGCCCCAAGTTGGTTGGCCCTTCACCGCTTGACATGTATTCCGTTTCTCCCTTTTGACTTTGTTTCCGCGTCTATACCTTTCTCTTAGCTCCCTTCGCGTCCTTGCGCTCAGTTGTCTTGCCCTTCGTGTTTTCGTAGCCCGATTGTCATTGGTACTTCAAGTACACACCCGATCTCGAGCTCCTACTTTCGTGAGCTCCACCATAGGGTTTTAACTCTTGTCATGAGGCGTATAAGCCTCGTTATTACGAGGTGTGGGTGAATATGTAGCCTCAGTTGCTTGTGTTTCGAGTAGCCGCATCTTCGATCCCCTTCCCAATTTCTGGGCGTTTTGTTGCCATCTTTTGATTGTCGTGTGACCTGCATCTATGATTTTTCAGGGTGGGCTTATGTGATGGAGTGTCATGCTATATTCGTATTCGTAGCCATGGATATGCCGGTATGAAACGGGAACATTACAGTCGTCTTATAGGTGATGGAGTGTGTCATGTCCAGGCCATGTATCGTAGTAGATCGGGATAAATCATGGTGACGCTCCAAGGCGGAGTGTTCCGTCACCATCCCCCGACCGTTCAGCCTGTCTGTTTTCTTTGGGGTACTATTAGAGACTCTGTCTGCCTGTTTCCTTTTGAGTACTTTTAGAGACTGACTGGTTTCTGCTGCAGTTGTATAAATCTATAAATTGAATTTTTTTAGTCTTATCGGCCTTGGGCCGAGAGCTGTACGCCAACGGAGAGAGTAATGGACAAAGCACCACGAACCATGGGGAGATCGTTTCCCAACACCGACAACCTTGCATCCCACACTCGGGATACCGTCACATAATACATAAATACCTTAATAGTTTTGTTTAAACTAGAAAAGTGCCTCGCTTCTCTCTGCATAGGAATTTTTTGTGATGAGTAAGGTTGTGGGGATGCTTTACTGTAGATAGATACTGGTTTATACTAGCTAGTTCCAGCGACAGCCGTAACTCAGCCCCATCGCGCTTTAGAACTTTGGTTTTTGAAAGTTGGAAAACGCAATTTGGCGGAGTTGTACGTCATGACAACAACACCAAAAAAAACACCGACTGGACTCTTTAGAAAAACAAAGTCTTCATTCTTGCGATTCTTGGTGTATATTTTACGGTTTATCTGTTTTTTGGCAACTTTTGACCCGGCCTGATACCCAAATCTTTTATTGTAAAATAACAAACAAGTCTCTAGTTTTTTGTCTTGCCGTCAAGCGCCACCACCCTGCCAAATGTCGTTTTCCAACTCTCAAAAACCGCAATGCAAAAATGGTTCCAGTGAAGAATAAATTTAACCCTAGGGCTATCAAAAAGCGCAACACGTTGTTCTAGTACTTTCGCAGGCTTTTTATCAGCCTTGTACAGCTCGCACAGCAACACAGGTGTCACGAACGGACGTCTTCTCCTTGTTGATGCGATATTGTGATTACACTTAGGGTCGAATTATTTGATGTACTATCCGAGTTGTGACCTGAAGACGAAATTTATGGGTTTTTACTATAGACCGATTAAACCCCGATGCACCCACGCCAACCCAACAAATATCAATACGTCCAATATCTCACAAATTACAGCTCACACGCCAAAAACAGCTTCACCTATACGAGTCAACTTGTTTTAGCTTTATGTATGAAAAAACTTGGCAGGATTCGAACTCAAAACCTTTATCTTGAGCAGTTTCTAGACTAAACCAATAGACCACCGGGTGCGCCGGAAAAATTACGTATGTACCAGGTACATACCAGGGTATGTATGTGTACAACTATTCAATACCTGGTACATGGTCAGTAGTGCAGTAGTACTGCTGCATGTTACTACCTACTGCCTACTGCTGCTGTGCTGTATAGCTATTCTAAGAGTAGAGATATAAATAACCCAGGTCACAACGATGCGTTTGGACACACCCCATATGGAACCAAGAACGGAATATTGGAATATAGACTCCGCAGTCCATTGCTGTAGTATCTAGTTGATTGGTAGCAACTACCGTGAGTACACTAAGTATCTTGTTCTAGATGCGGAGAAATAAAATATACGGGGATACTTGGTTTGTTACGGTACTTCCCATCGGTGTATTGTATATTCAAGTTGTAACTAGCTTACCACTATTAGTCGAGGGAAATGTTGCCGGGGATATTGCAAGGAATGTTGCTGTTGGACGGACGTTCCGCCAGGAAAACAGCCGTAGAGTACATTTGCGCGTAGCATGGGCATTGTTCTGTAAGAATTAGGTGACGGTTAGCCCTACCTCGATCACTCCTTATCACTTATTTTCTTCTCCCATCTTCTCCTGCTTTCTTCTCTTTCTCCTCCTTCTTCTTCCCTCTGCTCTTTTCTTCTCTTCTTTTATCATGGCCACCTAACGACGTTTCCAAGCAATGTGTTTTTTTCTTCTTCACAAGTGATCTTCATAGACACTTCGGTTACCATCTGTCTTCACAGAGACAAAGCCTCGACACGCATCATTATACTTCGTATACGGTTTTGAGCCTCGCCCTTTGGTCGACACATCGACTGCACCAAGCAACGGCTTCCCGCTGAATTCGTCACGCTCTTCCAGGAAGTTAGAAGAACGGGCTGCACTTTCTTCAGCGCGGGATATTTTTTCTTCAAAAATCAAGATCAGCCTCGATATCGAGGCATCACATCGACGTCAAGTTCATCAGGGATATTCAAGACTAGAGACTGCTTTCACGCTTTAAGCGCGGAGCAGGTCAGGAGACTGCTCGTGTTATCACGCGTGTAGCAAGTAAGGAGCCCGGGTTCACGCAAATAACACGCTCGAAGTCGTTACCAAAGCCGTTTCTTGGCGCCACTATGCGCTAAATACGTAAATATATTGTTTTGCTTCGTGAAAGTTTAAATTACAAGACGAGTAGATCTACAAGCGCTGCAACACGCAGTCAGTTCGTTGACAAATTGTCCACTCAGCGTAGCATTGGGGGAATCACCCCCTGTCTATACGGACATTCCTGTATCTACGGGCCTTCCACGCCTACACGGGGCATCGGGGAAATCACACCCTGCTTGTAAGGGGTATTTCACGCTGACATGGGGCATTCACCTCCAGCAACTGTTTTTACGCTCTTACGCTCGAAGCTAGTGTCAGACTCGGAGGAACGGAGTATTCTCTTCCAGCAACTGCTTTCACGCGTGCACACGGGAGGTACGTATTCAGACCCCGAAGAAATAATACCCTCAAACCCAAGCGGAACGAAGGGCCTTCGCTCAATATGAAGGGGCGTTATACGTTTGTAGAGCAGCTGCGACCGGCTCGCACTGCCAATAGCCAGGTTTTCGAGTTTAAAGTTGCTTTTCACGTGAGAAGTCGATGGCAAACCACATATTGTTGCACACAAGTACTCTTGGTGCAGCCTGCGCCGAGCGAATCAACACGCCAACAGTGCTTATATTGTTCCATAGCGGGAGGGCAAACACGGCACTACCGGTCACCACCGCTTTGGCCAACAACACGGCCACCATAGCATCAATAACACGTCATCATCAGCGGCGAAGGGTGTATACCGCCCAGCTGCGTCTGCTTCATCAGCCACACCAACAGCCGGAATACCGCTGCAACTTTTGCAGCTAACCCGCGTTATAAGTCTACTACTCGTACGACGATTAGCGCTTCTGTACAAAGACCTCCGGAAGGCATGGGCCCCTTGTTCATCGCAATATCAACTGCAACTACCACAGCTACTTCGCGTCCTACTGCTACCGTGACTTCAGCTATTTCTACCTGCGACATCTATCTACAGCAGCATTTTTGGTGTCCTATAGGAGTTTTTGTCAAATTTGGCACGTGTCAAATTTGAGAAAAGCAACCTTGAACAGAGCACATCAGTGCATGGGCCAAAGGCGTACGTTGCCGCTTCATGCGTCTCCGCACCATCGGTTGCACTATATACCCACGAACTAGAGTATTAGGGCCACGGTATGGGAGATACGGCCATTTTCCCTACCAGCGCCTTTTGGCCATTCAGGAGAATGACTCGTAGCTGCTTCTCTCTAAAATGAGGTTTTTTCGTTTTTTTGGCGTAGCGTACAACAAACAAGCCCAACAACAAGCCCAAGGTGGTGCATATTGCAAACAAACAAAAACCAGAGACGCTTACCACTGCAAATAAATAGGAGAGGGGGTCACTCTTCCGAGCGGCCCTGGTCGACTGAAACAAAATGACCGAAATGTACCCCCCTTACGGTAGCACCAGCCAACAACAAGGCCGTTTCAGGCCCCTTTCGTCTCTTTAGGAAAAGCTGGAGTCCTCCGTACGCCATGGAAACTCGTGGAAGAAAATGGAAGTTGGTGGAAGACGACATGGACGTAGATGGAAGTTGGTAGAAGTCAGTGGAAATTTACGTGGAAATAGATGGAAGTCGGTGGAAGTCAGTGGGAGACGACATGGACGTAGAGGGGGGTTGGTGAAACTTCGTGGAAGCAGATGGAAGTCAGTGGAAGACGACATGGAAGTAGATGGCATGAGATGGAAGTTGGCGGAAGCTAGTGGAAGTAGGTGGAAGGAAGTAAATGGAAATTCGTGGAAATCGACATGAAAGCTCGTGGGAGTTCTGTACATGGAAATCGGTGGAAGACGTTATTGAAGTAGATGGAGTAGACGGCAGGTGGTGGAAGTCGATACAGAAACTCGTGGAAGTAGATGGGGTCAGTGGAGGACGACGTGGAAGTAGATGGAAGTAGATGATGTAGTAGGTAGATTGATGTTGGTGGAAGTCGACATGGAAGCTCGTGGAAGTAGCTGTAAGTCGGTGGGAGACGACAGAAGTTGGTGGAAGTCGGTGGAAGTTGGCATGGAAGATGATGGAAGTAGACAGATGTCGACATGGAAGCTCGTGCATGTAGATGGAAGTCAGTGGAAGATGACATGGAAGTAGATGGAAGTTGGTGGGAATCAGTGGAAGACAACATGGAAATAGATGGAAGTAGATGGAACTTCGTGGAAGTTCGTGGAAGCAGATGAAAGCCAGTGGAAGACGACATGGATGTAGATGGAAGTAGATGGAAGTAGATGGAAGGTGGTGGAAGTCGATACAGAAAGTCGTGGCAGTAGATTAAAGTCAGTGGAAGCCAACATGGAAGTAGAAGGAAGTAGATAGGCGTTGATGGAAGTCGAACTGGCAGCTCGTGGAAGTAGATGAAAGTTGGTGGGAGACGACAGAAGTTGGTGGAAGTCAGTGGAAGTTGGGATGGAAGTTGGTGGGAGACGACAGTTGGTGGAAGTCGGTGGAAGTTGGGATGGATGTTGGGGGAAGTAGATGGAAGCTGACATGGAAGCTCGCGGAAGTAGAAAGAAGTCAGTGGAAGACGACATGGAAGTCGTAGAAGCAGATGGAAGTCAGTGAAAGACGACATCGAAGTAGATGGAAGTAGATGGAAGTTGGTGGAAGTCAGTGAAAGTTGGTGAAAATAAGTAGATGGAAATTGGTGGAAGTCGACATGGAAAATGGTGGAAGTACTGTTCATAGAAATCTGTGGAAGACGACATGAAAGTAGATGGAAGTAGATGTAAGGTGTTGGAAGTCGACATTGAAGCTCGTGGAAGTAAATGGAAGTCAGTGGAAGACATAGGAGCAGATGGAAGGAGATGATGGAAGTAGATTGAAGTTGGTGGAAGTCGACATGGAAGCTCATGGAGGTAGACGGAAGTCAGCGGAAGACGATATGGAAGTTGGTGGAAGTAAATGGGAGTCGACATGGAAGCTCGTGGAAGTAGATGGAAGTCAGTGGTAGACGACATGGAAGTAGATAGAAGTTGGTGGAAGTTAGTGGAAGTTGGCATGGAATTTGATGGAAGTAACGGTTGGAGGAAGTAGATGGAAGTCCGTGGAAATCGGCATAGAAGCTCAAGTAAATGGGCGTCGATCGACTGTGGATGGAAGTCAGAAGTCGTTGGAAGTACCTGGAAGATACTGGAAGTTCATGAAACTCGTTGAAGTGGGTGGACGCAGGTGGAGCTTTATCGGGGTATATGGAAGCTGGTGAATGTTCGTGGGAGCTTCTTCAATTGATGGAAGCTGGTGGGAGCTTCCACTTCCACGAACAGTGGAAATTTTCATCTATTTCCATGGAAACTTCCACCTACTTCTGTCTACTTCCATCGAGGTCCACGGAAGCTCCCATCTGCTTCCATCCAATTCCACGGAAGCTTCCACCTACTTCCATGGAAGCTCGTGGAAACTCCCACCAACTTCTATGGAAACTTCCATCTACTTCCATGGAAGTTGGTGGAAGCTTCCATGGAATTACATGGAAGTCGATTGAACTAGATGGAAGTATATGGAAGCTTCCTGGTTTTAGTGTCCAGATGCCACCGGCGGTAGGCGTGTTGACAACATATCACCCTAACTAGAAGTCACTCGCGAAGGTTCGCGAAGGAAATACAGGGTCGTGTGGGAGGGATAGTGGCAGTGTTCCTCCTTTCGAAGGTGCGAAACATACGCGAGTTCGGTCCAACAGCCGACGAAACCGGAGGTTTAATTGAATTCCGTTGTCCGCACCGCAACCAGGAGGGAACACGACTGTGCCCAAGCACCTCCTCCGTTTTCAGTATGTACGAGAGAGGACAAATAGCAGGTATACACACGTATCGGCAAATGATTGACTGTGAAGTGTGCACACACCTCCGAAAGCGGTACCAGGTATACCTTGTAAAAACACATATATGATTATGTACGTCTATGCTCTCAGCTCTCGATATGTGCTTGTTGGGCCAGGTTTCGCTCTGCTTTCAGTTTGGTCGCGATGAGGTCCACCTCTTCATCCGCTGTTCCTCGTCCTGCCTGATAGTGTTTGCCCCTCCCGACTCCACCAAGATTGGCCTCGGCCGGACTCACGTCGTGTCCTTGCGAGCGGTGCAGTTTTTTCGTTTTTTTTTGCCGAACTATTGTTCCGACATAAATAATATATGGATACATAATACCAGTCAGTCCCTAGACAAACAGTAGTTGGCAGAATAGTATATATGGTATCATAAGAGTTTCAGTTGTTACGCTATGAAATATAGAACTCGGTTTCGAGACCTGGCATCGCCACTTTTGTTTTATATACTCCCTTTTTGTATTGTTTTCCCTGTCTTACAATAGTCTCGGACTCGCCTTATATGTGCAGGACGGTTCAGCACAAAACTTTGTGCAGGCCTTTGGTCTTACGTATTGGTCGAGGCCGGCCTTTCGGCCGCACGGTTGTTTTTTGGACAAACGCCACCGCCACCAAAACACGCGTCGGAGCCGCGTGACTGCCCCTGCTGACCTCGAGCCCCCCAAAGGGTTGGGATTCGGGTTCGAGTTAGTGTTAGGGATAGGGTTAGGGTTAGTCGGGTGGTAGGGTTGGTCTGGGCCGACGTGAAAAGTTGAAATTGGCCACACGTGTCCTGCATAACGTTTTGATCCGACCAGTCCTGCACATAGGGCGCGCCGTAGTCCCGTGGGATGTCATTGATTGTATTAGGAGTTTTTCCTTTTCTTCAAACGCCAAAACAAGTCAATACGAATACAGTACGAGTTACGACGACATGGTATCGCGTTTTCTTGTGCATATGATACAGCAGCAGTACGTTCGAGGAAACATACGAGGTTGTTTTTCCTCTGCTATATACCAGGTAGCCCGCTTGCTGTAGTACTACCTGTGCTCGTGCGACTGTGTACCTGGCATACGGTCATCATCGACTTCACCTGCTACCGACCGTTCTTTGCCTTTCCCCTCCAGTTGGTACTCACAAATTTGTCTCCAACCTCATACTTTCAGTACTAAGACCAAATGTTAGTACCATATGTAACCAAAGTATTAAACTGTACGATTTACGTTCGGTCTCCGCTTCTTCTACCTGCATTACGGGCATGCGTATGATATCAAACAACTACCAGGGTATGCAGCAGCAGTACATTTGAGGTTCGAGGTGGTCTCACTACTGCTGTATAGTACTGCTGACTGTAGCCTTACCTGTGCTCGCACTACTCTTACCTGGAATACAATCATCGTGGACTTCACCTCCTACCGACAGTTCGTTGCTTTTTCCCTTCAATCGGTACCAATACACCCCGAACCTCATATTTTCAATACTGCGAACAACCTTACAGTAGTACCAGGTACCAACCACCGTACACCCCTTGGCAGTACCGTCGCTTTTACGGTCGGTCTCCGCTTATTTTACCTATATTACGGGCATGCGCGGAGCCGCAGGCGGGCGTCATCCCATCGCGACAAAGCCCTCCTGTTATACAGTCACACTGTTCTCCATACTCAAATTTAGTACCGCCTGGTTGCTATATCTGTGCCACGAGCACCCGGACAGAGCACCTGCATCCCAACGTAATTCATCCAAAGATGTCGGCTATGCATCAGGCCCGACGTCAATCGCTATTGTAGCTAAAGGGACCCGCCTGAAAACATCGGAGCTCGCCTCAGGTCTGTATCGAATCGGGTCGATGTGGCCGTT
>JAYJME010002256.1:0-14108 GCA_036873775.1 Costaria costata
GGGGGTAGAGAACTCCTCAAGTGAAGAGCCCAAGAAAAATATGGAACAACACCGCTACCCTACGGTGAGTCTCGTTACGTTAGAAAGAAAGCGAGCGCGCAAGAAACTCACAGCCTCAAGTTTCCGCGGGGGGGGGGGGGCACAAGAAAATAGAGAGGGGTCATAACAGAAGTTACTGCTGTATGTGGCGTGGAACACATCCATTCTGCACCCCGCTTTCTCATTAGAAGGCCAGAAACTGCTGTACTGCCGGCAGCACGGCTGGTGGCTATGAATGACAGACTCGCCGCCGCGGCCGTCCTTTCTTTAGGAAAAGTTCAACATTTTGTTTCTTGTTCTGTGTACAAAGGCACCCCCCAATCGCGGGGCGGGGTAGGATGTGTGGCATGCACATGTATATATGCACACCGAGCCAGCTCGATCGGGTTTGGACCCGTACCTTGGGCCGACCAAAAAGCCGAACACAGCCCGTGCGCTTTTTTTTCCGGGAAAAACAATTAAGATGGTTTCGCTGTTTCTAGGAAGAACTCGCGCAGCAGGATATTTGGCTAAAACTGTTCTTATTGGAGGGGGGATTTTCAACGGAGTAACTCTACCCAATCAACATCGTTTTTGTTTTTTACCCTGGCCACGGGCTTTCCCAGTGACATTTTGGCTGAACAAAACGTGCCACCCCTACTATTACGGGGGACCATAGTTAATACCCTGGTAGAACCTACTGCAGACACAGCAGCACCTACTGTAGACACCGAAACCTGTATATTTCCCTATTTTTGCTAACAATACTTGGTTCATAGTCAACAGGACCTACTGTAGACACAATAGAACCTACCGTAGACACCAATACCTATACATGTGCCTATTTTTGCTAACAATACTGGGTTATTTTTACTATGGCCCAAAGTAATAGTAGATGAGAGAGGTAAATGAGGCAAAAGGCTGCCTCGTGCTTGCAGGAAGGAACATGAAACTGAAAAATAGATCCCGCCGCCGCAAAAAAAACAAAAAGGAAACACTATTACGGGTGACCATAGTTAACAGGACCAAATATTGTTAGCAAAAACAGGGAAATATACAGATTTTGGTGTCTACAGTAGGTCCTATTGTGTCTACAAGTAGGTCCTATTAGCTATGGTCCCCCGTAATAGTTGCGTGGAACAGCAAATACAGGGAAATTAAGAGTTTTAGGTATTTACAGTAGGTCCTATCGTGTCTACAGTAGGTCCTATTAAGTATGGACGCCTGTAATAGGGAGCACAGCACCGCCCCTGTCACTGCAAACAAAACATCGCAACACAGCGACACCGCGGCCATAACAACTCGAGACGGCTTGCAACCGAACAAGTCCCACATGATATAGCCCACAACAAGCCGGCCCCCGCTCATAATAGGAGACATCTCGGGGGTTGTTTGTGGAAATTGGTCACGTACAGCCCTCTCTATCTCGCAATCAACAATAACGAACAGATCGCGATTGTTGTTACAAACAGTACACAATAGACAGACAGACAGACAGACAGACATACGCACCAACAATTAAATTATGGAAGCCTGTACACGCACCCTACAATGAAGGGGCTTGTTGCCACATGGCAAACAAACGGCCTCATTATCATTGCTGCACGCGATATTTGAAGGAGATGCAAGCCGAACCGACCTCCCTGCAAGGCATGATGATAAAAGACCGCGTTGTCGCCAATGTTTAATCTCTATGGCTTGCGCGCGTGCATCTTCCGTGCGGTCCGGATTGTTGTTTTTACGCTCATCGCATGATTGGCTGGGGTTCCGCCGCCTTTGTGTTCTCCCCTCGTAAAAAAAAACGGAACAACATGAATCAGAGTTCGTGGTGGTGGCGTTCGGCGTGTTCTTCATTTTCTCCGAGAAGCAGCCGCCGGACAAGAAGATGCGCGACTTCTACGACACCGTTATCAGGCCAGCCGCCACCATCCACAGGCGCCTGTCCAGCATCGCCCCACCAGCAAGGTCATCGCAACAGGTATATTTACCGTATACGATGTACTTCCCCTTCCTTGTCGTTTCGTCGCACACCCCGAATTCGACAGCGGCATAAGCGCGAAAGCTCCGCGCGGAGGGGTTTAAAATGCTTCTGGGTACGCGCGTTCCCTCTTCTTGCGGGCGGAATATGGCCTGTCTGCAGGCAGGCGGCGACGTCCAAACCCAGGAGTGCCTTTGGAACAAAATCCAAACAATCTCCACTTACAGTTAGGATATCGGTGCTCTGATCGAAATATTAGTTTTTGCGAAACGTGAGCGTGGATATGGACATACAGGAGGCCGCGAGTACTGCCGCGAGAACTGGGCCTCTCGCATTCTGCCACTTGAGCATACTCGGCGCCCGACCAATCGAATACTTCGTACGCCCAAAATATTGTTTGTCTAGATGTTTTACTTCTACTGCGCTGGGCGGTGGTACCGTATATATGCAAGATGAAAACACGCCCTAGGATGGAATTCCAATCCGAGGTTCTTTAAAGAACATGGGAGGGGGGGGGGGGGGGGGCAGGGCACACATAACGAAAGCCGTGGGTTTCGAAAAATTGCGTCGACATGTTTCCATAGACGACCCCATCGCTCGGAGTTGATGGTCCTCTCTCTTCCCGTTGTCGCTCGAGAAGATCCCTTTGGAAATTAGCCCGAGGGAGAGGGGAGCACCATCTCGCAAACCTGGTATTATTCTATGCGGTAGACTGGTGACGCATGCAACTAATATGGTACTATTACGGGGGAACATAGTTAATAAGGACCTACTGTAGACACAATAGGACCTACTGTAGACACCAAAACCTATATATATATATATTTCTCTATTTTTGCTAACAACATCTAGCCCATAGTTAATAGGACCTACTGTAGACACAATAAAACCTACTGTAGACACCAAAACCTATACATTTCCCTATTTTTGGTAACAATATTTGGTCCATAGTTAATAGGACCTCCTGTAGACACAATAGAACCTACTGTAGACACCAAAACCTTTATATTTCCCTTTTTTTGCTAACAAGATTTGGTCCTATTAACTATGGTCCCCCGTAATAATAAGATCTTACGTACATATTCCAAGTTGCGATGATAACTCCAATCGAGCGAGTGGTGAATAGTTGTTTTTTCGTCGTCTTCTTCTGTTTTTGTCGTCGACGCGATGATACGCCAGTGGCTTCAATTCAGGCTTAGGAATCGATCAAGCCACTCTCGCAAGAATTCCTTGTTTGTTGTGCTTCTACCATGGAAGGGTTCTGACAAGTAAGACACGACGGACGATTTCACATGATGCACATCATATGATATACATACGTACTTCGACATCACGTACCAGATACTAAGTACAGGTATTCGTTGTGTACGTGCACGCAGGCTTGCGCAGACTACCTGGATAAACTAGGTTATACGAAGTAGGCCTCAAAATATAGAAATATATACCTGGTATGAGAAGAAGCTCGGGGCCAGCATCGCTGCACACCCGGCTTGTGGTGGACGGATCCACGGCTAATAACATAGAGAGAAACAGAGGGTGAAATATGTATGAACGTCGTAGCCGGCGACGCTCCCAAGTCTCATATATATGTCGGTTACAAGTTTCGGCTCCAGACAATCTGTACCCCCCGCATATCAGTGCAAAACCCGTTTTGGTCTTGTCAGAGGCCACATGACTTCAGACTTTAGTACCCAGACACCGTGTACAGGACTTGTATATACGAAGTACACAGCTATATCGTAACACTACGTAAGGAGATACGTAGATGAAAGCAACCACATAATTATAATTCATCTCCGCAAATTCGACGTACATCAAATCAATCAAATTTATAACTCCATGCTAATCCAAGAAAAAAAAAAAAAGAAAAAAAAAGGGAGACGATATATATACCTGGTAGGTACAACCAAAACTGCTAGCGTTCTTGTTGTTTGTGGCGCTCGAGGCAACCTTCCCTGACTCGTGGCTCGTAACGTGTGGTGATATTTTTGGACAACGAGTACTTACTTCAGTTCTTCCCCCCGGTACCGTATGCCAGTGATGACTACGGGGGACCAAAGCCGATGGGGCCCATGCTATCCCCAAACGCCTAGATATTCCCTTAGGTTTCATGTTGCAGGTCCTGATTACCATAGGCATCTCCGAAATTGTATATACTATAATAGATACATGCCTTGGTTTGTACCGCTTGCGACACACGCTACTGCTGCTGTAATATTTTGGATGATCCATAAAAATCTTTGTTCCTCGCACAACGGCGGCTTCGCGAAAAATACATTAATGTGCCCGGTGGCATAAAAGTGCGAACCGGCAAATACTGTATTCCCCTATTTAAATATACGAGGTATCCTATACCGGAGATGCCAATATGGTAGAGCACAATCGGTTCAAGTGTTTTGTCGTTCATTCTTAACGATCCCGACAGCCAGGAAACAGGGTGTTGGCCTTAAACTGAGGACTACCTCTTATCGTAGCTGGTTCAGGCCAGAAACCTCAAATTTTTGTCAGCCACGAATGAATGCCGGTCGCAGTATCTACTTGAATGTCATATATTTGGTATCAAACTGACCGCCATGGGTACTGGAAGAGGATGACATAGCCAGCTGCTTTAAGGGCCTAGGACTGGCGCTAGCGCCGAGAATGTGTCCGGGCCAATCACAGGCCTTCGAAGAGGCCAATAACAGTAGTAAGGCGTTCCCTTAGGAAGAAAAACAAATCTAATTGTTTTACTGAACGAGCCGCTTCCAGATGCTCCGAGGCATGTCTATACAAATGTCCACGCAAATATTAGAAGAAGTGACTGCGTAGGACCAATATTAAGTCATATTTAACGCGCAAAATCGAATCTAGACCGAAACAAAGTAATTACCAGGCTGAGCCGTAATTTTGCACCCTCACCGCACAAAAGTCCAAATGTCCACGCCATCTTTGAGAGTTGGACCCTGACATTTTGCCCACGTGTTCAATGGGCCCCTGCCGAGCGCTTGACGAATGCTTTTACCAGGTATTATTTATTTATTTTGTGCCAGATATTTAGAATCTCTTAAGATCCAAATTTGGAAAAAAAACAAACAAACGAAACATCCGGCGAAAAACAAAAACAAAAAATCCGTTAAAGGCATACTTCGTATTAAACACGTGTGCAAAAATTCAGGGTCTAATTCTCAAAAACGGCGTGGACATTGGGCTCGGAAGGAATTTGCAGGTTCTTGCCTGAACCAGCCCGTAGATAACAATGCCCCGTTTCAAACTTGAAAAATACAAGTTTGCAGCGTCAATAAAGGAGAATGGATTTATTTTCCCTAGATGTTCATATTTGACTGACAGATGGGGGCATGTTTGTTGGCGTTTTCCCCAGGACGGCACGTTCGGCGACACATCGGCATCGACCAACCAGACCAATAACATGCAGAACACACTATAGCCGTGTCGATCCCGAGTGGTCCATCTTAACTGAGGGGGTTTGTCAACATCGACGCGGCATGTTCGTAACCGAAGCAGCTCGAGGGCAACATGGCGCCGATACCTGAGTGCGACGGAACGGGGAGCATCTTGCGGTCCCTTTTTGTGCCGGCTGTTAGAATCACTCTAGAGTGACTACAGCAACCGTAGTCTTTCAAATCTCTACGCTATTATATTTCCCAGTACCCACCACCATTGGGGGTATATTTTATTATCCTGTCCCAAGAAAAAATAGCGACAACCTATCTTGAGAGGTGATAAATCACTCGCCTTAGCACACTAAACGTGGCAGTAACGTGAGAGGTAGCTCAGCTGGTCGTAGCAGCAGGGCCAGCGGCAGCGCCGTGCCGTCGGCTGCTTCAGACCCGAGACACCGCCACCGTTCTAGGAACCACCACCAGAGCAGCGGCAGAGCAGCTTCCCAAGGTCCAAAGCACAGCGCATGCTGCCTACCCCCCCGATACATTTTCCAAGCATTTGAAACCCAGCGGATAGTCGGTCCTGCTCCTCGACTACGCGTTGGCCACCGCGACTCGACGGCTTATCTCAGAACTTCGATAACTACATTATCTTGGCTGCGTCAACCGACCCAACCAGCCCCATAGGCAATAGGCTCCACGCCGGTGCCGGCAGAAACGTCAGGCGCCTGTGGCATTGACCCGGGGAGAGCGTTCCATGGCCCTCCTCGTTGGCTGGCAGCTGGTGTTTGGTTAACCCGTTGGTGTCTTTTTAATCTGTAAATCAAACCTCTGCCGTTTTCTGATAGGATCCAAAGCGATTTCGCTTCACGACGATTCGATCAATTTTGATTAATATAATTGCGAAACACGAGCTTTTAAGCTGCATGGTAAGGTGGATCCCCAATGTCTGAAATTTGGACACCTCCCTCGAGTTTTACTGTGATCATCTGAGGGTCTCGTGCTAGGTGGAAATCATACGTGGCGTGGTGTTTCCGGCGTGGTCGCGCCATATATCTACAGGCACCATGGTTGACGGCCTGCCGGGTAGCCTGCCCAACTTCACCGGCTCTACAATGATAGAAAATGTTGTATGTGCGGTAACAGAATGCGGATGGAAAAATCCCGTCTGAAGATCGACACCGACCGTGGTACCGACGTTAGCAATAGACAACTCTTTCGCCCAGACATATCTAGAACACGTGTAAACGTGTGCTAGTTGTATAGGTTATCTATGTACCTACCTACGTCAGACCCTCAACCATGTACCTCTAGAGGCTTAAAGCTGTACTCATAATAACTCTCGTAGCATAGTTCGTCGCGCAAACTCCTCGCGTTCGAAATCGAAAGGTACTCGAAACGAACATGGATGGGCACCCTGGCCTACTTCAGATCGCTGGCGCGTGCTACGATAGAGGTTGCACAGTTTTGGCTTTTTTTGTTTCTGAATAACGGGGCTCATTAACCCAAAATCGTCCGAATCTCATTCTTGTGTAGCGCAATGTGATTTATTTATAAAGCCTAATCTATTGGGTTTTCTCATCGGACTGCCCTTTCAGTTTATCCCCAATCAGTTTATCGGGTGTGATATGGAGTTCCTAAAGAGAAGAGCCTCAGAAAACAAAGGGTGCACCTCTATCGTAGCATGGGTCCACTTGCTTCAGAATGCTACGGTGCGTGTGTTGTTCCATGATTTCTCTGGGGGTCTTCATTTGAGGAGCTCCACATTACACCCAGAAATATGTTATGATGAGTAAACTGGAACGGCAGCCCGATTAACAAGCCCACGGACTAGACATATTAAAAACAAAAAATATATATATACAAGAAGGACATTCCGACTCGACCAAGTTTGGGTTAAGAAGCCCTGTCATTCAGAAACAAAAAGAAGCCACAATGTGCAACGTCTATGGTAGCACGCGTCGCGTACACGATGGTCGGCGATTACCGAGAGGGCAGAAACAGGAGAGAGTGTGAGCGTAATTGAAACACATGTTTGGTCTGTCTAGGCTGTTCCAAAATGTTTTTCCTGGGTAGGGAACAACCTTGCGGGATTCCACCGCGCCTGTCCGTCGTGCGAGTTGCCGCGGCCGGAACATTCTGGGAGTCGACAGCTGACCGGCCTGAGCTCTCCGAGCGAGAAGGCGAAGACCCTACCCGTCGTGTGCATGTTTTGTTCTATCTTTCCATCTAAGTGCCGTTCAACGCGAATGAGCTCCTCGTCAATGTGCGAAGTGTGGCTGCAACCGGCGGGACCGACGAGAAAACTCTCGGTGAAATTTGGTGCGAGGCTGTTAGGGGTATGTGGAACGACAGAATATCCGGAACCACTCGCCCATCTTCCGGGACCTATTAATAGTACACAAGGAAGTGGTGAAATACTGCTGTAAGTAGAACCAAGTAAAACAGGCTTGTAAACCCCATGGGATTTAGTGCTTTCCTTCACCCCTCTGGTCTGTTTCTGGCTATGAACGTTCAAGGGAGCAGTGCCGAGGTGTGGTACAGAGTGCACCATTATGTTTTTCTGGATTCCTATACGGTCAGGTGTTGCGAGGGAGGGTGGATTGTACGGCAGCAGCAGGGTTGTGCACACGATACGAATACACGTATGTGCAATCAGGAACCCTTCCTGACTTTCCTCAAGAGGATAAAGCCAGTTCACAAGTCCCAACGAGGGTATCACGGGATTGTTAGAAATCGCAACAAAAACAAACGCAAACAATCTGCCTTAATTCATCCCAATAATAATCGGCATTGTGCGACGCAGGTACGTATTACTCTTTTAGACGCGTATCCGCGAACGTACCCTATGTCAATGGCACGACTTGATGGTCTCCCCGTCTCTAGACTGTGGATTCGCGATTATCTGTGTGGGGGTCTGGAAGTTACACAGTAGGTTGTATCTCTTGGTTGGCCTCTGGTCCTATCGACGACCGTTTTTTTGTGGTTTTTTACGGCTTCTTGCCTGGTGGTGGTGTGGTGCTGCTGCTGTGCTGTTGTTATCTAACCTCCCAAGTCTCAGCGTAACAATTGTAGTACCTTAAACTTGCATTCTGATGTCACGATAACGAGTCGAAAAATAACTACCCAAAACCGAGCGGTGCATCCAGGACGGGCGACGTGTCGAGCAACCGCCACAACACAAGCAGTCACGAGAGGGCTTGGCTGCACTGGTTTGTGCGACGTCTGCAACAGTTGTGGTGTCGTGACGTCCCGGCCTCCATTCTTCCCTGCTGTTGCAGATGATCGCCAATACAGGCTAGCTACAGAACCATGACCCAACGATAAGCGGTGCATTCAGGGAGGTCAGTCAGACACCACACAGCACAACAAGCAATGCAAGAGAGGTTCGTCTGAATTGACATGTGAAACGTCTAATACGGCATAAAAACGGTGGTGTCGGGGCGTCCAAGCCTTCGTTCATCCCTGCTAATCCCTTTAAAGCCGGAAACGTTTTTTGGGGACAAACGTATTTGGAAATAGCGTGGGATGCTTTTCGGGGTGGTAAAAGGGTTAACAACAACACTTAGAAAGAGCATTGCCTACTACCGGATCTCGGTGTTACGGTGTTGTCAGTGCTCATTTGTCGCGCCTATTCTCGAAAATGTACAACAAGTTGAACCCACACCACCTGAAAGTCTCCTCGTCCCTATCCTCTATTCGCGAAACACAATTATCTGCCTTCTCGAAAAACACCTGCAGTTTGATGTTAGGCTATCATCCTTAATCTGGCGGAGCGATAATGAGGTACAACTGCAGTAGAATTGTTTGAATTTGTTATAGATGGCCCAAGGGCATCCAGACAGGGGTTTTGCGACCCCTAACTAACGAAAATGGCCAGAATGGAAAACAAATCGGAGCACTGCTATGATCGCTGGACGATTTAGCACTAAATTCTATTTTTTTGAGAATTTCCCCAAATAATAGTACTTGGTTTTAAAGAAGCCCCCCCCGACGCCTGAGCTCAAAGGGGTGGGGGTGGGGGGCGTCTCTAAAACCAAGTGATTATTGTTTGGAAACAAACAGAAAAACACATTTGTTTTGTGCTAAATCGTCCAGCGATCACAATGCTCCGATTTTCATTTTTTTCCATTCTGACCATTTTAGATGCTGTCGAAACAAACCTGTTCGGGACGACTCTCAGACTGGATGGCCACCATCTGTTCTACGTACGTATCATACATGTTTTGATTCGATTTTTTTTATTCTAGGCTAGCTACTGTACACATACATCTTCCAATTTGTTATGAAAGAGTTGACACTGTACAGCTGTGTGTCCTGGAGAGCTGGTTGTGACACAAACATGTACTACTGCTATATATACCTGTGGAACTATCTGCTACCGATATTTCTCGTTATCTACCGCTTGCTCCTTACTTGTTGCTCCTGCTGCTGCTGTGTTGTTGTGAGCGATCTGCTTAACCATTCCGCTTCCCCAAAAAGTATCTTACACTCTTTCCAAGTAGTTTTGTCCCGGGAAACGTTTCCGGCTATAAAGGGGTTAATCCCACCGCAGTGATAGTCGCATTGTATACAGCCACTATGATGTCACGATGATGAGTCTGAATCAGGACGATGTGTCAATCGATCAGCACAACGCAGAGCACCTGACGTTTCAGGTTTCGGCTGCACTGTGTCGTCTGCCGTCATCAAGAGTTGTGGCGTCGTGACGTTCGGGCCTTGATTCATCCCTGTGTGTCGACCAACCCTAAAACCCATATTGCATGCCGGGTAGTAGGTATATTTTCTGCCTGACGCCCTTCCGGTGGCATTTATTTCGTCGGTTAGGTTCGTTGATACCAATCATTCAAGAGTGTCCAAGTAGGTTATACACACTGGGGTGTGGAGGCGACACCTTGTTGGTTTCGGCATGCTCGGGTAGCTAACCGGATATTCCGGAGAGTAAATACCATGAAATACACACATCCTTGAAGTATTCCTATTATTGCATGATAACGCTGTTCGACAGATGCTGTGATGGACCATCGTATCTGCTGCATGCAGTAGAAAAGAGGATGCCATGGTAGACGGAAAACCTTGCCTTGCTTTGTCTTCTGGTCTGAGGAGCATGGAAAACGCTGAATTTGTCCCTCTCGTACATAGGAACCCGGGGCGATACTGGACCATCCTGTCGAACTGTAGGCGTCCGCTCTCCCTACGTTTCTACTGCTTCCTGCTTTCTGCTACTGTTGCTGTGCCCTTGATCGCCAGCTTCCCACTGGCTGGGCAGCGATCATAGTATCCTATACCTGGTACGTCAGTTATTATCCTACGATGACAACATAATTGACCCCCGAAGAAGAGCGGTACATCCAGGGCGATGTGTCGACCACAGCACAGCGCAGAGCACGACAGACTTCGGCTGCACCGATTGTGTAGCGTCTGGGACAGTTCTGGTGTCTTGGCGTTCGGGCCTTCATCGATCCCGGTGGCGGATTACTTGCAAACAAGTACTGCCTACCGGAGATACTGATTTTGGCCTTACGGTACAAGTACACCTATTATGTCAATATCGAAAACGAGCAATACGAAAAATATGCTGAGCAGGTGTACAGGGAGATACGAGCGTTCGGGATTCGCCATGCTGCTGTACCGTCGCTAGTGTAAAACACTTTCAAACACGAAACCAAGCCTGGGCCAGCGTTGCTTATTCTGTGTCCTCTGTTCGGAGCATGGATGGCGGCGCGTTCTGTTGCTTGAACACGATACCACAGGGGTTCGCGTTTGTTAACATAACATTTATTATTTTAGTACCTCTGTCAATTGTTGTGTCTTAACCCCTATAGAACCTCCCAAAAAAGTATCCTACACTATTTCCAATTATTTTTGTCCCCAAAAACCGTTTCCGGCTCTAAAGGGGTTTTAAAAGCACCAAACGAACCATTCACACGCCGTTTAATTTGCAACGATGCCCGCAGTAATTTTTCCCTTTGATCTAGATTTTTGTTTTTGTGGATATCCTAAAAAGTACCATTTTAGGTAAATATCCAGAAGTTCAATATACTAGATAAATGCCATATACTAGAAACATAATCCTGCATCATCAAAACGTAACGTAGTTACACAACTCTAAGGACCAGTCTTAACCAGTAACTTAAAAAAAATGGAATTGAGTCATATTTGTGGCAAATTAATTGAAATTCGTGAAAAATACGACTTTGGTTCCTATCGAGGAATTGTGTAGGAGTACGAGTATGGTGTTTAAATTTTGAACATTGCGCAAGGTCTAGAAACACGCGTTGACAACCAGCGACGCGAACAATGGCACGCGTCCTCCCCGGAGCTCCGCGGTTAGCAGCAGATTTTATTTGACGGCATCGGCAATATAATAGGAGCCTATCCTTCTTGGGATCTCTAGGGTGGGGTGGTGCAGGCTCGAATCCCCACGCGGGCAGCAGCGACGGGGATACAACGATTGAACTCCTGATCGAAATCGGAACCTGGTTGGCGCTCGTGTGGTTTGGGAGGCAAAGAGAGATGCAAAACTGGGTTTGCGGCGGCCTTGAATTTGTTTGAGGCGCGGCGGTGTACACTGTGCTAGAGGCCGTCGGACCTCGCGCTACGGCTGCTTTACAGACTTTGCCTCTCGAGATTGATGGATCTCGCCTCTGAAGCAGTCGACGATACGACACAAGTTTGCGTGGCTAACTTCGGTTTCGTGGCACATGCCGCGTCGAGTTGGACAAACTCCCCAAATTGAATCGAACAAAGAAGACCAGAGAAGTCCAAAAATAATTCTTAGTTGAATTTGAATTTTTTCAAACTTTCCTTGGAAATGCCTGATTGGAACTGATTGGTGATCAACTTTTCAAAAAATCGTACGTATGCAAATTAGATTATACTTCGAAGTATTATTTACCAGTATATTTTATTCAATTTTTATTCTGAAAAGCTCCTCGTTACGACTGACTCGTTAAGACTTTACGACTGGACCCTATTTCTATTTAGTTTGTGCACAATGTTTATTTTTGATGGCGATGATCAATTTTCTGCTTTCGCATGTTACCTTACTGGTGAAAGCTTTATTGATCATCAGACTGTTTTGTTGGTGTAGAATGTCCATTCTTTTATGGCGATGACCGATTTTCAGTGTTTTCACTTTTTCATACCGCCAGGTAACGAACAGCCGACAAAAAACAACACGCGGCCAAATATGAATACCAGATATTTTCCACGAAACAACTTCGATTATTCTCTCACCACCCACCAGTACAGTTTTCCATTATTGCGTTTTCAAGATTGTGTCCGATACTGCAGAATTTTTAATCTTGAAACTGGATTTTCTACGTTTGCCGATATTGGAATTCTAAAGGTATCTACCACAAAAAACATTTTATTTTTTTTAATAGAGAAACTCGAGAGAACACGAACATCCAACTTGTATGTTTTCTCTGGGCATCGTGTTGGAAAAAACAGTGTGTGAAATACTTGGGTTGGTTTATTTCAACACGACAGACCCCAAAAAAAACGTGACATTCTCAGATAAAAATCCCTATCGCATCGTACCGGACCATCCTATCTTCTCTTCTTGCGGTTTCTATTGTCGGGGAGCTCTCTACCACTCAACAAAAATCAAACATGGAGAAAGCAAACTTGTATTAAAATAGCTTTTACACAACGGCAGCTGTGAGGTCGAGGATTTGTTCCAAGCTAATGTTTGCAAGCTGCCTGAGATTCTTCTATCGCGCTTACGTCCGGTATATACTTTGTATACTTCGTATAAACAACAGTATATATATGCGCAACCCAATAACGATCCCACCCGCTACGAACTGAAATCAAGCAAAAAAAAAGCGCGAAGTTATCCTTACGGCGAACGCAGCTTGCAATATGAGCACTTAATGTTTAAGGTAAAATTGTATCAAATACAACAACAGAGTACTGGCCCCCATGAACAGCGAAAGATCGGGACATGGCCACCTTTGTAACGTTGAGAACCTACTGCACTACGATTACGGGGGACCATAGTAATCAGGTCCACCCATAAATAATACAAAATAAACCGTAGTATATATTCCCCAATTTTACTACAGTAAGAAAATTGGTATGCATCTCTCTCTTTCTCTGTACAACCAGAAGGCTTTCTGCCACAGCGGGGACACACTTCTGGCATCCCCGCTTTTTGGTTCCATCATTACTGCAGTAAGTATTTTTGGTCTTCTTGATGACTATGTTCCCGCGTAATAGTGCTGACGATAGCTACGGAAATAATTGTGTCCCGGCCGACCACAGGCTTTTAAAAGGCCCAAGAACGGTCACACGTTCCGTTGAAACGAAAAAGTACGCAAACTGATGGAGCCGGTTCTCGTAGGTACTGCAAGGCGAAACGTTCGAAGACCTGGCTCGCGAATTTTCAACCTGAATGATGTACAAGATAATACATTGATGGATAGTAACCCCCCCCAATCTTCGTTATTACTAATACACTATCTACACCCCGTCAGCCCCACAGATATCTGACTCTGCTTCCCTCCAAAATAACTACTGTACTGTCCTTATGTATCATTCACGAAATCATGCGTGCCCACGCCCAACGTTTGTACACCTACCGAGGCCCCAAATCTTCTTCCCCTCAATAATGAGACTATATATTCCCCATGAGGTTATACAAAACGCGTAGTACGCGCGATCGAAGTATCCCACGCAGCTTGCAAAGTTGAGTTTCGACGAAATCCTCGATCTCACAGCAGCTG
>JAYJME010002257.1:0-14107 GCA_036873775.1 Costaria costata
GTGGGAAGGCCGAGAGGCCAGGGTTGGGCAAACCGAGCAATCTCAGAGCAAAGACAAACGTAAGTATATCTATGATGACCGGATCGATGCGTGTTTGATTTTAATGTTGGACGTAAAAATGTGGTAACGATTACATCTCCTGGCGAACACTGTAAACACACACAAACCCAAAAGTACCACGGCTGTCACAACGGCAAGAGCTTGAAGCGCGGGTGCTGTTCGTGCTGCCGTCGTACTCTACCGCTGCTGCTGTTGTAGTGTGTACCGTGGCTGCGCGGTTGCTTTTGAATTTTCGAGGACGTGTGGGTTTATATCGTCCTTCCCCCTGCGCAGCATACAATTAACTGCACCGCTCATGAGAGTATGTGTTCGTTCCTGTTTCCTAAGATGAAAGGAAACATGAAGCACACACGCACACACAAGCACCGTCCGTGGCCGTCACAAAGGGAAGAGCTTGCTGTGCGACTGCTGTTGCGACTGCTGTTGTACCGCTGGCTTCCCTACAAGAGAGAGCTTGGGAGCTTGCGGGACGATGTGATGCAGATATAGGTGTGATACAGCAGCAGCAAAAAACTGAGATTGTGGGGTTTCGATGGTCCTGCACGGCTCGGCGCCTCGGAACGCAATGCCTGAAAAATAGCCTGCTCGCACGACTTTAGACGCCCAGAGCATGCGTGCACCGCAGTATACGGGCGGGGTTCCTGCGTCCCGAATAGTGTGTTCAAACTCGCAGCTTCATCTTTAGTACTGTACACAGTACCTAGTACCTGGTAATTCGTAGTCTTTATAGGTTGTTCAGGCCGCGGGCCGCACATTTGTTTCCCTGTCCCCTGTGTTGTTGCAATATGGGTTCTAGAGTAGGCTGATTCGTTTCCCCCGAAAACAATCACCTGGATATAGAGTGCAAAGTTCGCGATTTTAGCTTCAATAGAGTGGTTTTGTATTTCCTGAGCCAAACAACCTGTCGTCAAGGAACCTCCATTGAAGTGATGGAATGTTGCCCTCCCATAAAACGTACGGGAGCTTCAATCTATCCACTAGTGAACTGGATCTGTATGGTTCGAGGTCGAAGCGTGGCAAGACGAACCACACAGCAAACTTGTATGAGTAAAAAACATATAAATTCAAAAACCTGCCCTGGATTCGCAGGCGGCGATGAGTGCCTTGCGCACAGCCCGCAACAACGATCAACAACCGCGAAATCGAGTACAGGCCTCAATGTGGTGTGTGAGAGGAGCACTACGCTCATAGCGCCTGTCGTTGGCGGGCAGACATGGCACAAGTGCGGGTTGGTGGTGTGGTGTGATTTGGTGTGTGGCTTCGCTGCTGTTGCGGGCAAAAATACCGCTCAAAGCTGATGTCACATCGTCTGCGATGCGACGCTCATGCTCGAGGCGTATTGCTCCTAGAGACAAACAGATAGTTTGAACGATCGGCTGATGTCATGATGCAACACGTGTGTGTCAAAACTTGGTTACAACTGTAAGCTGAAAGCTGTGTTGTTTGCCACGGTACCCCGTGAGCTCCCCCCTGGCATCAGCTCGATTCTACGTCTAAAATGTACGATTTTGCTGCACACGGAGATATTCTGAACACAGCCTCTTTGTATGGAAACCCGCGACTCGATTATCAACGTAAAACTGCCGAAAAAGAAACACACCTCTTGACTACAAAACCTGCCTCAAGAGTCCCGCGGCCTTAAGGGCCTCGTGGTGGTACAGGTAGTGGTAGGAGAAGGCACGAATGAGGTTGGGGTCGGAGGAGCAGTCGCCCACAGGGAAAATACAAGATACTTGGTAGCCAGCAACGATCTGCGTGCCAAATTATTAGGATTTTTGTCTTCTGGGTGTTCCTGTTCTTGCCGGTCCTGGCTGAGCTAGCGTGTTTGTCTTATGACAGGTACCCAAAAGTGCGTGATAGACAGAAAAAAGCACCAGGTCTGATTATTTGTACGGCAAGTCAATCGCTGCTGTATGTAGGTCTGCAACCTTCGTACACATTTCCAGCATACCGGTATGCACCATGGACCGGTGGAATCCTCCAATAATCAAGCAAAATAAGGTTGCTGTGTGTGATTCCGATCTCGCTCCTGCGTTGCAAGTACATGCCCCTGTGACCGAGGCTCTGACCTTTACCCCCGCCCTCTTTCTTTCGTACGGCATGCAGGAATCTCTCTCTGGCCCGGTGCTATTCGCCGGAGAGCAAGCATGGTGGTGCGGTCTGTTGATGTACTTGTTTATCTGCTTCAAATTCTTTGGAAGGTGTGTTGGATACTGCTGTGGTTAATAAAAGTGCTACTGTAGATCAAATCCGAAGCTTGAAACTACAGCCTCTCTGGCCTCTTGTCGAAAGTCACGCCTGCCTGCCGCGCAGGTTGTGGTACAGTGAAGCTCATAACGTATTAATTCGAGGTAGAAGGCATTAATTCGAGGTGTAGTCTAACTTCCAACTCCAATATGCGCTTGAACACGGGGTAGGCTTTGCTTCAGAGTTACGGAGTGTTTCCGCCTCAGGGTCGGTTCGTTTTACCATTTGAGACCCGGCTGATCTACATCGTTGACCAAGGCACCACAACTTTACGACTCAGAGAACTTAGGGGGCCATGCAAGAATCCATAGAGGCACGAGAAAGGCGTGCCGACCGGGCGACGCAATGATCATCGACTCTGGCGGCGACACTCGCATTATGTTTTACTTTGTACCCCCGTTTCTTTTAGTTTTGCCAGCGCGGCACGTCAGCATTACATGAGATCGCAGAGGCAATACATCGCTCGATGCCAGCCATAGTCATTCGTATGAAAGTACGCACTGGTCAGACGCAGCCTTTTTTCTCATTGTCGGGTATGGCAGCAGCAGCAGTAGCCGCTGCACTGCCGGCGGTTACCTCAGGCCCGAGTGCTTTGCAAAAACAACTCGACATGCTATTGAAGTACAAAACCTCCGCGCACTCGACCTTTGAGTTCCGCCCAATTAACGCCCTACATTGTTACGCTGTATGGTTTCGTTTGCTGGGCAGGACGGGCAGGACTATCTTCCAGATAATAGGATTCATGCTCCTCTCCAGGTAAATGACAGCAATGGGACAAAAACCTGGCTTTTCTCGCTTTGCCATTCGAAATGCAGCCGCAGCATGTTGAACTTCCGTGGCGCCATTTGCCAAGTCAACACCGAATCAGAGTTATGTTTCTAGCAGCAGGAGCGATACAGATTACGTGCTTCTGTGATGTCCAGCGTCTTTATTTCGAGATGGTTGACACTCGACATGCCTATTAGACGGTGCCATCGCAGGCGGCAGCATTGCCTCGCTACGTCCGTTGGTTGAGGCGCGTTGGTGAGCACTAGCAAAACACGTCGCTGTTATAACTGTAGTCTTGCAGCAGCCCATGTCGAAAGTCGACTGCTTGTGCACGCGTCATCACCATTGCTAGATTGATCTGCGTCTGCACGTGATGTGTACATTATTGCAATGGATGCTGCGCTTTGAGTCCAGACCTTACTCTACGTACACGTTTAACGAGCGCGAATCTCCACGAGAAACACAAACATTTTGTTGTTTGTCGATCTGCTGTCAACGAGAAAACCATGGTTGGGCCTTTTGTTCCGGACGGGTTTCCTCGCAGGTGGGAGATGGACGTCAAACGTGATATTGTGCTTTGCCTCGGATTCGGCCTGTTTGCATCTGCCGAGAAACAAAAGCCTCCACGTGGTGATTGCGGCCCAGGTCCTAAGGCAGACACGCCTTCCTCCAGCGTTTCTTGCCGCATCGAGGTGAGGAGAAAGAGTTAAGGGGATTGGGCGCGTCCGACTCCTTTGTCAGGCCGCAGAGAATGATCGACCATGTCAGGGCTGCAGCCACCTAAGTACAAGGCTGCCTCAATCATTGCTGCATTGAAACCCGTGTCCTTGCCGGTGTTCTATTTTTTTCTCATTGTGAGCCGCTAACGTGGCTTGAACCTTGCAACTCCTACTCGCTCTCAAATCAGCATGCATGATATATCGTGCGTATTGCGTATGGTCGCCGCTCGCGGACTGTTTCACGCTCACGCCACAGGTGTTCGAGGAGGTTATTTTTCGGCTCGCGGCTTTGACCGTGGTGCTCATCTGCTACCCTCACATCAAGTTTAATGAAGTTACGACACCCTCGGGAACGTATCCCGGTCAACTTAGCCTTTACGAGTATCAGCTGATAGGAGAGGTCGTGCGGGTCGGCGTATCACACCCACACTGGTGAGAGAAACGTGACTGCGGTTGATCGTTATCACTCGGACAGCGTTTGTGCCATGAACAAACACCTCTAGACCACTGCCTGGTCAAGCATACCGCGAGAGCATGATAAGTAATTTCGCGACCGCTCCGCTCCGTGGTAAACTGAGCACGCTGTACGCCGATCGTCTCATCAGACGAACGGTAGCATATCCGTTGAATCAACCGTTGAACCGAGTGACGAACGTAGCGCCGACACTTCTTCATCGTGAACCCGACGTCAGGCTACATATCACCCGCATAATACAGACAAGTACGTGGCGAACCAGTGCAGTGATTAGTTGAGATTGCGCCGCAATTAAAGTTAATCCAGTGTTACAGCGCCAGGCTTGCCGGGTTTATGTGGGTTGAATATCTTGTGGCGTGTTCGAGCTCCGCGCAATAGCCTAATAAAGGGTATTGGGGGCGCGGCAGTCTGTTGATGAATCGGAAGTCGTGTTTTCTTGCATGGAAACCCCCGTCCAGCCGGAAGTCAGGTGCGAGTAGAGACACAGCAGCAGGTGCTGTTGCTGAAGCACTGTTTGCAATGGTAAAGGTTCGTGCGTATTTTAGTAGGCTAGAAGTTGGTGTATATTTGTAAGGGTAGGCGTAGAAACGTGGTTCGTGTTTTTTCCTGCTGCTCAACGTTTTTATATGCACCTGACACCAGTCGACCTCCTCACGTCTATACTTGGACACTTGGACACGTGGATACTTCGCCAGCGGAAAATACAGAGAGTCTGCCTTCGCCATCATCCTCTACGGCCGCTTGTTTGGGACAACCCTGTTCAAGGTGCGCCGCTTGAACTGTGAGCTGCAAGGTGCCCTATCCTGTTTGACGACAACATCGTCAGTTTGTTTTGGTTACCTCTCGTGTTGGTATAGGTCGGCTTCCATCCACACTTGGCAGCTAGCAGCTTGTAGGTGGAAGATCGTTCGCGGTAGCTTTGCATGCTATAGTCAGAACGGGGGAAACATGCGTTCTTGAAACTACCAAACCACGAGTTGGAGGTGTACGCTAGAAAGTTCCAGTCCGTTTCGTGTGTTCCTCCCTCTTGTTGTGCGGGTCGAGTAAGCCATGAGTTTTTATTGACCTTTCTGCAGTCTTTCTGATCGGGCGAAAAAGTAGCAAGGCGTCGTGCGTTTAGCGATACCGGATCTTGACCCGTCAGCGCACTCAGCTATTAATAAGTTGTTATGTCCGGCCGTAATTTGGCAGGCGTGCCAGGCATCGATGGCATACCTGATGGCCCGGATATTCGTGACGTTGCCGGTTTTTTTGGGCCTTTTTCCAAGGTGGGTTCACGCTGCGAACACGCCCATGTCGGCTTAGCTCACCCCAGCAGCCATGTATTATTATAATCCTGGTAACATTTGAACCGTGGTCGCCCTCCGTGAGGCAATGTATACTACGCTGTAGCATGTCCCAGCGGCATGCCCGGTACACGACGGCTCAGCTCAACCAATCATCCTGAACATTCTACTGCTCCTGACGCTCTGGTTAATGATATCGTCTATCCACGATCGTTCGTGACCGCGAGGTTTCAGTAGGCTGTGACAGTACAGTTGGGCAGGTCTCCAGACACTGCAGATAGCTGCTGTGTCGTCTTGCAAAATCAAGGCATGGCACCGCGCTCACCGCGCCTCCCGATCTGTGGTACGCCTACGTAGAGAGGGCTCATTTAGGTGCCCAGCAGTGTACCGGACTGCATCGTACCCGCCGGGCTTTTTTTCACTACCCGGGGCAGGAAGAGGTGCGCTTTTTTAGGTGACGGGCCGGCCTGTCGATAGCAGTTCGCAAAACGAGGGAATGCCACACTTCGACGTTATGGTGTATTTTTCGCCTCTAGGGGTAAATTATTAGCGCCATAGTGTGCAGATGTAAGCATGACCGTTGGGGGTTGAAGGTGGACGAGAAACGTTCCAAGTCCTACCGTACCTCCTTTCCTAAAGTTACCGCTGATAACTAATATCAGGCATTTGACGCGCAGTGGAACAAGGGGGGTCGAACCAGACAGGGATCGAACCCGTCCCGTGATTCCGTTGTGCTTGACGAAGAAAGCTTCCGCGAGGGCTCAGTGTCGCTTGATGCAAGGGCATGGCATGCATTGCCACCTACCTATTGATATTCCTAAGTTCCGGCTATCCGTTCAGGTGCAAGTGCGCACTGACGACAATTACGGCGAATATGGACAGCGGCAGCAACACGAACAAAGCAGGGTCACCAGGGAGCAAGGATAAAGAAGAAGATAAACTTGACTACAACGAGAGGATCATTGAAAAACCAGGTGCGATGCCCTGCACTGTTTTATCTTTGGAAGTATTGTGCTCTAGTTGTTGCCGCTTTATTTCGCGGAACGCGTCCAGATTGTTGGGTCATTGTCGCCAAAACCAACGGCGCCCTATCAAAGCTCTTTGTGGGCTGACCCTCGTCTGCAGTTGTTTCGCTTACCAAGCTGGGGCTACTGAGGCGATGGAAGTTTCAGTTTGTGTTTGCCCTTATGTCTTGGCCATGACGAGACACGTAGTTTGCAGCACCGCTTTATAATGTCGAAACGTGCTTGAGCTGAGGCTTGAGGGAGGAGTGATGTCCTAGTCAAGTAGCTGTAACTGGACCGGCAGCGGTCATAGGGTTGCCCACGGTGCTCTGATGCAGCACTCACTTTTCCACCCAACTTATGCACAACTGCTCTTTTCCTGCGCCTAGGAGACGGCGATTCCAAGGAGGAAGTGAGCGTGCGCATTCAGCTGCGGTCAATGCACAGGGTGCTAGCCGCAGCTGTGATGATCGTCGCTATCGATGCCTCTTTCGACCCCTACTCGCGCTTGAGGTAGGGAGCCAGAGAGGCTGCACTCGCTTGACCAACTCATCAGACGAAGTAGCAAGCGTTTCGTAGGGTGCACATCCGGAAATTGTGTAGGCCAGGCTCGCTGCATGACACTCTTTGGAACGCTTCGCCTCCGCCGTTCGATGTCGGTACGCGCCAGGAATGATCAAAGAGGGTTATGCATCTCGGGCGAGGATCATGAATCGTATTCAAGCCTTCACAACCAACTTTATCGTGACCTGTTGGAGGTTACAGCCGGCTGTTTCGCAATATTTTCGCTGGCTTTCACACGAGGCGTCCAGGTTAGCCATGTCTTGTGTTGGGTTTGTCTTCTTCGTGTTCTTCTTCTTTATCTTCTTCTTCTTCTTTTGCTGTTGTTGTTGCTGTAGTTGCTTTTGTTGTTTGTTGTCGTTGTTGGTCTTTCAGGAGCACAAGTTCCTATGCGCGTGTGTGTCAATGAACTGTTCTGGGGGATTCACACCGCATTCTTGCAAGCGCTCGCGGGATGTTGCGAATAATGTGTTTAAAACGACATGTAGCCCACAACGCACGGTCACCTATGCCCCGATGTTGTGTTGAGACTGTTTACGATGTAAATTGTAATTTCAAAAGGGTGCGATACGTAGCAGCCACCATTTCGCGTGTAGCCTCAGCGATGTCGGGCCGAGATGCGCCCCATCTCATCGCGGCGTGCGTACAGCTCGATTCGGCACGGTACAGTGGTGCAGTAGTCTGACTTCTCGCGCTCTTTCACACCCCCGGGCTCTGCTCCAACGACAGGAGGAGCTTGCATTTGCAATTGCGCTCTGCGGAGCATCGCGGGACAGGGATCTAATGAAGTGTTTCCGCGTGACCCTGGCGGGCACTGCTGCTGTCATCATTGGCCTATTTGGTGGGGTGTGGGTGTACAGCGACCTGGGCGATGTTGTTCCAGATGATATGGGACTATCATGCGGCACAGCGGCGATTATAGCGAACTATGAAACGATGATCACCATGGGTGAGGCCTGGACGTGTTGTGTGTTTGTATGCGATTTATCTAAATATGTAGCACTTCTGGCGTCTGCATCGGCCGAAGGTACCGTACGCTCTCACGATGCCAATGGTCAATGTTGGGTGGCGTGATATATGTTTCCTTTGCGTCGGGCGCTCGGCAGCCTTTGTCTTTACAGTGGGGGCTACGTACAGTTTAAGACATCTCGGTTTAAGAGAAATACGGATTTAAGAGAGGTCGAATGGCTTGGCACGGGTATACTAACAGCTACATCATACCCATGCTTGTTTAAGCGAAGTTCGGGTTTAAGAGAGGTCAAATGGCGTGGCGCGGGTATACTAAAAGCTACATAAACCCATGCCTCTTTAAGCGAAGTTCGGGTTTAAGAGAGGTCGAATGGCTTGGCACGGGTATACTGAAAGCTACCTGATATATTTATACCCATGCACGCTTATGTGAACTTCGGGTTTAAGAGAGGTCAGATGCTTGGCACTGGTACACTAAAAATTATATTTTGCCCATGCATGTTGAAGCGAAGTTCGGGTTTAAGAAGAGTCAAGCTACTTAAACCTGACACACCCCTCTCTTACATCCTGGGCCCCACTGTATCGATTGCTACGGATCTTGTCAGAGGAGCACACCGTGTGGCCATGCCACCTCTTATTGAATCATTTATTTGATCACGCCGCCTAAGCTTCTTCCCCATTTTTTTGTGTGCACGTCCGCCCCTCACGACCCTTGCGCTCTTCTTGTTCTATGGTTTGTGTTCCGTGCTCGTAGGACTCACCATATTGCCCTGCTGGAATCTGCTTGTTTCTTTTCTGTGCGGGCGCCAGGTGAGGTTGTCCTTTGCTAATGTTTGGTGTCTGTCGTGCTGGGCGTACTCCTAGCATGTTTGAGCAGTATATACCAGAAAGTCCTCCCTGAACAGAGCGAGGCTTGAAGCTCTATGCCTTGTTTATGAGGTGGCTCATTTACGACACGAGGTTTGCCTTTCATGCCTTTTTAACGAGGAGAATGCAAGTTACGGCGGCTGCCTCTTCCACGCACCCGCTCACTCATGCTGACGACCACAAAGTCTCACGCCCAGACTCTCTTTTTGCCCATGCAGACTTTCGCCCTGCCCCGGTGGCTTGAAGACGTGGCCATCGTGGCATCCTCTGCCTTCGTGCATGATAAGGTCATGGACATGCGAATGTCTATCACCAGTATGTCGCGCAAGCTGCTATATTTCCCCGTCACCGACCAAGATCTTTGGGTGAGAGCGGCTTTTAGAAATTTGTAGGTGCGCATTCAGTGGATGGGTGGTTCCCTCGAGCAAGCGGTTTATTGGAAACGCCTTGCGTGTAAACAAAACGATGGACTGTAGATGAACGACTCTAGTGCGAGAGAGGCATCGTGTGCGGCATACCATGGCTGGAAATATTGCTGTTTATAGCTGTCTATGGTAAGGGGCTCCAATGGCTCTGGAACCCTGCGCGCCAGTCGCCCTCTTTCCTCGCGCCAGTCGCCCTCTTTCCTTGTCTTTTCCGGTGACCACTGGAATCATCGCGACTTTGGCGAATAAAAATGTGCGTACGTACGTGTTGTTTGAAATCGTTGTACCCAAACGGGGAAAAAAAACGGTTTGAACGAAACGACCGAACAAAGGTGTTGCCTGAAGCCAGGGCTTGATTAGAGTATGCCGGGCAAATCCACACGGGTAGGCCGACGCCGCTCGCGTAACCCGTATAGCGACTGTGGCACGAAGAACGTGACGGGAAGGCGCCTCTTGCGGACAGCGTTTGGCAACGTTTCACTTGCGCATTCCGCTTGTGGGGATTGTTTTCCAATGCCGCTTCCCGCAGCCTCGTGCCGAACGTCTAGTGCTAAGAATCCAAAAACCGAAAATGAAAAATAATGAAATAAGTGTTCCTACTGATGTGGATCTATCTACGTAGATCTACTTTATAACAGGTTAATCGAACCAAGAAGTAAACGCCTTAATCTGCTGCAGATCTACGTTATAACAGGTCCCTGGAACGAGGAAGTAAATGCCATACCAGTACTCTTTAATGTGCTTAATGTTTGACTCTGTTCTTGACGCGGATCGTATCGCCTCGCTGCTGCCTTCCTTGCCCAAAGGTTCCATGGAATATAGGGATGTCGCAAGGAATATTGGACTTGCTGCCGGAAATTCTCTTCGTGATGTATCAGTGGTGCTTGTTTTTCGAGAGCGTGGTTGACACGTACCGTATCTTCTCGCCTTTCTGCTGGCCGGCATCGAGGCAAGCGAGGCTAGGCCTGGTGTCCAGGGACGAACTCGACCGCGCCGATGGAAACAAGGTGACGACCGTCTGCTGCTTGAATGTGCCTGCTGCTTGAATTGAGCCGCTGACATAAATTGGGGTAGTTTGCCGATTGCTGTTTTTTTTTTATGTAGAGCAGTGCTTTTTTTTATCTATTGGGCGTTTCATTGCGTTTGGAGTGTGCGCCCCGCTGTCCGCCGATTAAGTTTGCTTGTGTTGCTTTATCAAAGCTGCCACGGCGCCGTCCTGGAACGACGCTGAATAAGCACTTTCATGACAGCAGTCTTGGGCCGCCACTACCAGAACTGCGCGTAGCCCCTGAAACTGGGAGCGGACAGCCACAGTCCAGCCACAATGCTTTGGTTTCCCAAACCAGGCTTTCCAAAGATTCGAACGGCTGCAGCTAATGGCAGACATCGTGGGCCGTGTGCAACCGGTAAGAGGCTCACTAGCATTAGTCATTTGTCGCTAGAGCCCTGACAGGTTATAACTTCGAGCTTGTTTGCGAGGAAGGTCCTATTACGGGGGACCATAGTCAATAGCACCTATTGTAGCCCCAATAGGACCTACTGTAGACACCAAAACCTATATATTTCCCTTTTTTGCCAAACAAAAGTTGGCCCATAGTTAATAGGACCTACTTTAGACACAATATAACCTACTGTAGACACCAAAACCTATATATTTTCCCTATTTTTGCTCACAATATTTGGTCCTATTTACTATGGTCCCCCGTAATATTAATAGTTCCCTCCGACCGAAATACCTTGCCCCATTTTGATGGTACATCGGGAAATCTCTTGCGAAACATGTTGAGTGGCAGATGACCTGCGCGATATGCACGAAGAACTTAGTGGATAAGGATGGTGGTATGACTCCAGGGCTTTTTGGAAACGGCGCGGGAGAAGGAGCAACTATACCTGTACCATCTACCATCGCTGGAGGGGTAGCTGCGGTTTCGCCAAACACGTGCCTTCAGAGTCGCTGCCGCTGCAAGCTTTTCCTTCATATTGACTGCGCGACGACATGGCTCAAGATCTCGTCCCAGTGCCCTGGGTACGCAGTAGGAATCGCGCAGGGGAACGGAATGCCTTTCTCTACCAGCATATATTGCCGTCGCCTGCGAGAGATTGAGAGATAGAGCACTCCTTGGTCCTCATTGTAGGACTCACTCCTCGGTACACCAAGGGGAGACTAGAGAGTAGTGCCGCTTTGCGCTGCATCACCCCTTGTTGTATTGACACCGGCGTGCACCATTGGCCGTTTATGCTGCAGGTGTCCGGAGTACCTGCATGGCGGCCTCGACGTATGGCAAACCTGCTCCGGCATCCTTAATTTTGTCATACATAAATCGATTCGGGACTTGGCTCGCAAGGCTTGGTGGTCCTGGGCTGAGTCTGGCTTGGTTTTGAGGCAGAAGGCCGCTCTTTACTTCTGCGATCGACGGCTAGCTTGGAACAGGACGGTGCGTGATGCGTTTTGTTCAGCCCGAAATGTTGCACCGACGCGGTGATATAATGTCCGTGTATTTACCTTGTTGCATGCTCTGGCTACTGTATGAAACATCACTGTAGCAGGCCCTGTAGCAGATGCTGTAGCAGGTGCCGCAGCAGATACTGTAGCAGGTACTGTGACATATGCTATAGTAGATACTGAAACATATGGAGTTGAGCTGTTTGAAACGAAAACCCGCTGTCAGATGTACCGAATCTGAGACTTTTGAAATACTGTACATGTGTAGAGGAGGGCTGTGGAAGAGCGACTTTGATATCATTGGTACCATCCATGCGGACATTCCGGCAGGTGCCATTCACAAAGAACCGCTGCATAGATAATTCTCACGGTCCAACCTCGGTTTCAAATGTTTACAGGAACATGTACTGCATCGTAAACAGATGGTCTCTTTCGAAGCGCTCATGGACACCTTGCTCGAGCTCAAGGATGAGAGGTTAAGGTACACCAGAGAACTCGAAAAGATTGTGCAAGACCTTCGCAAGTTGAAAAAACTAATGGCGGTCGACTTGGCCAGGACAAAGAAAAAGCCAACAGCTCCAAAGCAACAAAGAGTGCTCAACAAAGACGCACGCCAGGTAGGCTTTGCTTTATCAAGAATGGTGCTTCGGTAGGATCCGCCCGCCTCGCTTGTGCGAGTGCCCAGACATGAGAGTGCATTCCCGATGGTGCAATCCGGGCGACTGAACTTGTAAATCAGACATCGTATTTCGGTACCAACTCGCCCGGCACGGCGCACTTGGTGCTTAATATATACCTGGTACCTGGTACGGCCTTGGGCTGACCCAACACTCTAGCTCGGTAGCCGTTCTAGAGTAGCGCATGTCTGGTAAGTGTCATAGAGCTTAAACTACACAACGTTTTGTCGAGTGTCGATCGCCGACGTAAAACACTGCTGTCATCAGGCGGGCAGACTGCGGCATCAAGGCCTCAAAGCCCCCACCATACGTACGTGTGCCGTCTTCGACCGATGCACGGAAACGCCAACCCTTGTCCGCACCCCTCTGTCGCGATGGTTGGCCGCAATGTCTTGATCAGGCTGGGAAGAAGAAGAAGGCCGCCCGCCGCAGTTAACGAAATTGAGCCGGCACAACACCGGAAGACTGTGGCGAGGCGAATTGCATTTTGTTGTATCATAGCTACTGTAGGGTGTATGCAGGGTAGCTGGCGTCAAGTCAAATAAGGCTTTCCACGGTAGGTGTGTACGTGTACGTTTCCCAGGGGCAGTAAAATAGGAATGGGTCGTGGAGCCTAGTTTTTTTTTCAAAACTAGATTTGGAGGTTCATGCACAACATGTGATGGCAGCATTTTGATTGTGCGCCACACCTTGTAGCAGCTGCTGATTGCCGATGCACCGTGCAGAGTAAACGACACCGGACTCCTGAACGTACATGCGGAGCAGTGGCAAATTGTACTATTAATAGCTTACGTCTCTCGGAGGAAGCACCCCGAAGGCGGTGCTGCAAAGTCAAGTGCGTGTACCGATATTCAATCGGATCGTACAACGATTTGCTGTGTTCCGACCCAACGCGGTAACTGTACGTAGACAGCTGCGGTGTTGTTATACAGTACCAGTATAGCTCTACGACAGGAGGAAAATCATTCCATGTCCCAGATGGCGTTATCGTATTCGGTACGTCCCTGACCCCTACAGCAATACGGACCGGTATGTATGAGCGGCCGCAATACCTGGTATGTATGAACGGATTTATGAATGTAACAACAGTACCTTATCACGTTATGTTTTGCGTCGGTTGGTTGTCACGCTTTTTGGGGAACCCGTTGCCTCGCTCAGCGACATCAGCATCCCACGTCTTGTTGCAATTATTGCTGAGGCTTCAGAGCATATCACCTGTGAGGCTGTTGTACGTACTATTACTATTCCTTGCGCGTTGTAGTTTCGACACCTGTTTTTTGTACTTTATCTCGCAATCGGATGGTTTCTTCCTTCTGATAAATTGGAAAAACAAAATCCCCTTCTGGAGATTACGCATTATTGATATCGAAGCTCTTGCTGAAATTTGTCGGATGGCAACCAGAGAACGTCACCTGTTACCGCCATGCACGCTGGCATCGCATACTTCAGCCAGGAGGTGTCATACAATCTCCTACGTTGCTTTTGAATTTCCTTGGTTTTAATTTTATACGAAGTATTGTTACTGCTGCTTACACTGCCTTCTTCTTACCTGTCGCTTCATTGAGGGATGTACATTATTTGTCTTTTTTACGGCATGTTGCGGGCC
>JAYJME010002258.1:0-14106 GCA_036873775.1 Costaria costata
TATCTCTACAAAACCTACACAAAATAACACAAACCACACAGTTAATAGTGTACTAGTAGCAGTAGTAGCAGTAGTAGCAGCAGTAGCAGCAGTAGCAGCAGTAGCAGCAGTAGCAGCAGTAGCAGCAGTAGCAGCAGTAGCAGTAGTAGCAGAAGCAGCACAAGAGTAGTTGTAGTAGAGGTAGTAGCAGACGATGCATGCTACTGACCAGACAGCGGCATGTGGGAGTCACCGTTGTTGAAGCACATGCTGTGGTGATCTACTTCAAGGAAGCGTGAGATGGAGTGCATGCCAAGTGCATCATATTCAGGTTTAGGCGGCGACAAAAAATGGCACGTTCGGCGCTGGTGAAATGGGAGATGTCATCTACTGTTTGTCTAGAAGGTGTATGGTGTATGCTGCTGCGACCGGTGGGGAGCAAGGCGTTCGTTCACAAGGAAAGATTTTCGAGCGTGCGGTGCATGGACGGAACATAACATCAGCCATCGACGTGCGATTGACCAAGTGAATATGTTGTAACGTTTCAAGTTTTCGGCTGTGGACCCAAAGGAAAACGGGGAGGAAAGGAAAAATGAAAGCAGTGCCCTTCGAACGTCCTGGGCGAACATGAAGGCATGCGGATGACAGGCTTGAGCGTTGAAGTGTGTTGCTGACTTGACACGGCTGGTATGTTTTGATGTACCTCTACTATACATATTATACAGCACATACTGGTGACATTCCCAGCGCCCTTGCCGGTACGGAGCATGGAGCTTCTAGATGTGTACACGTCCCACAACATCCGAATCAAGCAACCTAACGGCACCCTCGGTTTACCCCCTCCTCGCCCCTATCCCCTCCCGTTCCCTCGCACTGATGCATGCCTACGATAACGCCCTTGCAGGATCGGGGATCCCGCCATCGAAACAACGTCGCGGCCTCGTTTTTCAGGCGGCCGATCCCGCAGGACCACCCGCGGCGGTCGATCTCTCAATCCGGCCAATCAGCAGCCACGGGCGAGCCCGCTGCGGCAGGTGGTAACAGAGGGACAGCAAGGGGACGTGCCACCTAGCTACGCCGACTGCGCGTGAGCCCAGGAGGTGGTGGTGTGTGACTCGCGCCTCTGATTTCCTGTTTTCCGTTGTGAAGGCTACCTACAATTTTTGAGAGAACACTGAAAATCAAATCCCTCGTGTGTAGGTGCATGGCGACTCGTTCGACCAAAACGCTCAGGTACGCGTGCGTCTTCACTATTGTTGTACGGCGGTGTGATATTGTACGAACTACACTTTGGTATGGTACGACGACAGGTCGCTAGGATAAATCATGGGTTGTACGACGAAAGGGGGATTTACCGTGTAATCCCTGTTGCAAACTGCCCCTGCCCCGTTCCACGCTCTTGTATCGTAAGAACGATGAGACATAACATTATATATTGGTGTGGTGTGCTACTCTGTACTTATTTGCGCCTTTTATTCAGAGCAGTTTTATTTCGGTGTTGTTGGGGTTTAGCACCGTGGCAGACTGCTACTACCATGGAATGAACGATATTTGTAGCATGAAATAGTGGGTGATGAAGAGAGTACGCCCTACCGTGCTCGGTCTTGTGCGAATTTATGACAGTAGATTTCGAAAATACTGGGGAACGTCAGCTGGGGCCTTTGCCAGCGAACTGGACCGTTATTTGCTTGGAGATGCGAAGGACATCCTCCCTAGCGTACGTGCCGGTGCGTACGTTAGTGGTTGTTGCACCGCTCAAATCGACAGCAAGATTGGTTTCGATGGGCCGCTTGAGTTGTGCGCCGCCGTCGTGCCTAGCTGTTCCGTTGTAAACAGATGGAAGCTACCCTCATCTGTATTTATGGTGTGTGCGTTCTTAACGACCTTTCACTGGTTTAGGTGCAGGTTAGGCGGAGGGAGACAGAGGGTTGAGGAGAAGGGCATCATTTTCCATGCGTGGACTTCATTCGCCCCCCCCGCACGCGCGCGCACGCCCCCACTGCCCCGTATAATCTTGCCTGGTTGATATAGAGTACTATCAAATACTCTATTAACAGCACATACCGGTTGTTGAATATAGTAGTGTTCAATTTGCGGACGCCCTCCTCGTCTTGATCAAGTAGGCCAATAGCAACCCTTGTAGTCCGTCCATGCGCGTTTCGTTTGTCTCTTATGTTTTATTTAGCGTCTTCAGGGTAGTGAGACTCCTTGCTTAGGAAATAGGGTAATCTGCACTAGCTTCAGTGAAATAAGGGATTCGGAATTTCCTGTTTTCCTTTTAATGTCTTAGCCCTCCTTTATTTAGTCGACATGTTTTTAGTAGGTGTCCTGCGTGGGGTGGCAGTTTACGGAAGATGTGTTGTTAGTTGGAAAAAAATACCGATATTTCCTGTCCAAGTTGAACTGTACCACTGTGTCACACAGCAGCAGAACATCTATTCTAGACTCATTTAATAGCGGTGCGTTTATTCTTGCTCCCGGAAAGGGATGCAAGTGGCCGGTGCCACCAGCTGTGATTCCTGCGACCAAAAAATAGTTTATTTACCGATATGGTAGTAATATTGATAGTAGTATAACCGTGTATAACTCCTGAGTGCCACAAGTACTACTATTATGGGAGGGTCTCCGAGGTGGACACCGAGTTGTCGTAGGAGGTAGGAGTATGTGTAAAAGTAAGCTGGATGATACGCCGGGGACTTGGTTGCGATATCCCGGTGACTTGGTTGCGATATAGTCGGCATCTGGTTGGAGGGTACAGCAGCAGTAGTAGTAGTAGTAGTAGTAGTAGTAGTAGCAGTAGTTGTAGCAGTAGAATTAGTTGCACGGAGTAGTCACTCTTTTGTCGCCGCCGAAACAGGTCAGAAACGTTCAGTTCTCCAGGCTTCAGCCTGGGAGTCTCAAAAACGGAAAATATGTTCATGTCCGCGAAACCACTGCAGTACAGTGTTGCCCGATGTCCGGGAAAACCACTTCATTACAGTATTGACCGATCTCCGGGAAACCCTCTGCAGTTGCCCTATGTCCGGGAAAAACATTTCATTGCAGTCTTACCGATGTCCGGAACGGTATCTGTATCTTCTGTACTTTGCTGGGTTTCAGCCGGAACATTGCACTCTTCCCGAAAACAAGAAAATGTGCGTTCGAACGCATTATTGAGCAAAATGGATTTTGATATACTTTGATTTATTTATTTATTTATTTTTTTTCTGTGTTACGCAGGCTAAACCCTGAGTTGAATGTATGCAGACTATTTAGACAACACAACGCCCGGACAAACCGACCCATGCCACGGTAGAGGTGCACCATCTTTTTTTCTGGGGCTCCTCACTTTAGGAGCTCCATACCACACCCAAATACTCTGTTTTTGAGTAAATTGGAAGGGCAGCCCGATGAACCAACCCATGAACTAGGCATACCAAAAAAGCATTCTCCAAAACGATAATGATATTCCGACGATTTTGGGTCAAGAAGCCCCGTCATTCAGAAACAAAAAATCCTAAAAGTGCAACCTCTATTATCGTAGCACGCGTCAACCAAAAAAGCCTACCACATAGCAGACATAGCAGTAGCAACATCAGCGAGACACAGGCCATATGACCTACGTCCTTGGCAGTCAGTAGGGTATGTTCCCACGTGTACGAGTAGCTTGTGCGGTCTTGTCTGTCGGATTTCTTCTTGTCGTGTGTAGCTATATCCTTAGTCGTCGCGTACCAACGACTGCACCCCCCATCTTTACCCGTACCTCCTGCTTTACGTTAAAAAAATGCCGGGCCTGGAGACAAGCAACGTGAATGCTACTCATTCGCTGCTACTATGAATAACCCAATTATGTTTAGTTTCCACTGGTAACTAATGTCGTGTTCCCCAGTGTCACCTCTGGGGTCTCTCTGATGGAAGTTTGTTTCCTGTTCGAAGCAATTTTCACCATCAAACATTATATTGTCCAAATATTTTATGTATTAGAGGGTTTCCACGTGAAAAAAAAAGACCAACAATTTAGGCAAGATCTTTCGTGCAGTTTTTTTTTTTTGTTTTTCCGCAGATTTTGAGAGATTTTGGTCATTTTTTTTGTGGTCTTTTTTCCAAAAAAAGAGAAAAACAAATCTCGATTGGTGTGGTCTAAATTATTTTGACCAGGCATGAGTAGCATGCTCTTGTTGCAGTAGGAAAGTGGCATAACCCACACAAAACATCAGAGTCAACCACCACTGACGACGAGGACGAGAGGAGCCACACACAGCAGCAGCACACAGAGCAGCTTCAGCAGGAAGCGCGGAGCACAACTCAGGCCGTCGAGCAGCAAGCGCGGAGCACAAACAGAGCAGCATTCAGAACACTAGGCCAAACCAGGAACTCAACAGCACCTCATATTTGCGGTTTTTACGGCGTTGCTCTTGACTCTTGACCGCAATATACGTGCTTCGTGCGTACCCTCGCGGGTTGTAGTCGTACGCGGGGGTATATAGTGTGAACTACTGCTGTGTAGCACCGCTGTCTTGAGAAGTCATGGCGTCTGCAAGGGAGAGGGGCGACACCTATACTCCAAGCAGTGCATGGCGTTAGTCTCGCACCAAGAAGCCTCCGAGCAGGGACGAACGCGAGGGTTGCAGGGGTCACGGCGCGCCGCAGCAGCCGGCAGGGGGTGGTGGGCGGGTCGGTGCAGCGGAGAAAAGGCACGGGGGAAGTAGTACGTCCCCCCTTAACCTCGACGAAAGTTTCCTGTCAAGCCAGCCAGCCTCAATTTAGGACGTGCGAAGGACGTTCGCGGAGAAGGGGGAGAAGGGGGATGGCGGGGACGGCGAGATTACTGGGGATGGGGCTATCGAGGAAGCCTCATTGTCGGATGATGCTCTGGCGTTGTTTTTATAGCACACAGCAGTACGAGAAATGTCTCGTTCAAATTCTATATTTGTTTGGCACCTGTCTTTCAACCAAGGTACAGCAGTCGTGGTGCCAACATAACTGATTTTTTAAGATTGTTTCAAACCTTTGGTAAAGAGTTTGTATTTTGAATTAAATGACGCTGTCTAAATTAAAAAAAAACCAGGCACTCATCTCAGGCAAATAATTAGAGGTGGTCCGAATTTATTGTATTTTTAACGTGAAACCCTATAGAATACATGTGGATGTCGTACCTCTTGCAACAGCAACCAAGGTGGGGTGTACTGGCGAAGGGTTGTGCCCAAAAGGTTTGCCCATGTTAGTGGAGCGACGGTTTCAACCCTGGTATCGACGTAAGATCGGCTTGTAAATGGCGCGTTGTGGGAGTTCTTCGACAGGAGATCTGGAGGTGCGCAGCCTGTCCCCTGGCCTGGTCATGGTTCTTTCGAGCTAGGAGTCGTGTACCATATCTCCGATAAAAAGGATCCTCCAAATCAAGGCACCCGCAAATCCCGTCCCCTCGTCCCTCATTTAGCGTAAAAACAGGAGTGTGCGTTGTGAACGATATATGAGGCGCAAGCTACGAAGGTGTCGGTCACATTTTCCAAAATATTTTGTCGAAACGTCGAATATGTAGCTCTACTGCAGGTGCGCTTGTGAAAAATAGCCCACGCCTGACTGGGCATGCCCTGTGTCTCGTCGTATGGTATGAGAGGAGTGTAGCCTGTTACAGTTTGACTCTAACTATCGTTTTTCTTGTACTTTAATTAGAACTGGAAGATCAATACTTTACAGTCAAAAGACAGGATAAAGCAAGCTGCGCGGCTAGGCCACACCCTCCGTTGTAGCGCTTCGTACTATGTAGGCGATGTTGGCTACGTTACGATATGGATATCTTGCGGTGGTTTGGCCTAGTCAGAAGTTGAGCGGGTGGGTATCGTGTTTGGAAGACAATTGTTAAGGAGACAATGACACCCAATAGTCTGTGTAGTCCATCACTGCGTTCGGTCATGACGCGACCTGTACCTCCATGCGGGATGAGGACCTTGATGGCAGTCAATTTCCGTTTGTACTGGGTGAAATAGTGCAGGGCTGGGCTTACCTCGTCGCAGAGCCGTACCGTAGTGCTATGAAACATCTCGTTTCGTGCACACTTAAACAAATGAAGGTAGCTACTAGACGACTGGGGTGTTACGTTAGGTCTCAGTGCATAGTCGTAAGTATCCCGGGCTTACTGGCCATGTCCAATGTTCACGACTTGCAAAGGAATTACAATAGGCGTCGTAGAGAAAGAGTTACATACCTCGCATGGTTATTGCTCAATTTCGATTCCGTACCAAAATAATTAAACCCGTGAAGGCCCCTAGGACGATGAGTGTATATCATATTGAGCTAGAAAAACAATGAACGGTGTTCACCCGGCAATAGTAGTAACCAAAATATCGCAGAGTGTCGGCACATTCTGTAGTGTATTTCCTCGAATTCAGCGTCGGTTGATACCAACGATTCCATTTTGTTCATTTGACGAGAATACGTTCCCCACTCGATATCGACGGCCCCATTTGGCAACCAAAACCCTTTTTCCCGATGGTGCTGCTACTGCATCCTTTGTTGTGTATCACCTCTTCGCTGTTGAGAAATACGCTGTCAAGGTGGGTGCGAGATGATACAAGGGCCAACTACCGCCCTCGTTCAATCGACAGGACCTCTGAAAATCGATTGATGGTATCTCGAAACGACATATTCCTCCTATTAATAGTACTCATTGTTGCCTCATCACTACGGTATATCCGATACATTTGGCAGTGCACCTTCGTTTCCAGTGACGAATCCGAAAGATTCCGGATTTTTTAATAGTACAATAATTCAGTACATTTGTTTCTGAGTTGCACGTCGAACTTATATGTACCATTGGTCGATGGTTGATACCCTATAATTGTACGGAATTCTCAAACAGATGCATAACCCGTGTATATAGACAGTCCTTAATGACCTGTGCTTCTTCTCCACCCTACAGACCTTGTGTAGCCGAAATACTGCACGAGTTTGGTCGGAAATCTCGGCGACACCACCTCACCACTGTTCTGGGCTTGCCCCGACGATGGGGGGCAAGGGAGTCGTGATTCGGAAGAATGCTATTGAATCAAGTCCTACATATGGGTCTCCGCACCTTTAAAGGCCCAAAAGCATCTAGTCCCACGAAACTCAGCCTGAGCCCGCCGGCGTATATTTCCGAACTGTTCCTGGTCACCCGTATGGCCCTTTAACCACACCTCTATTTTGGCGACCTCTTCCTATTGCATGCATTCCAATTGTGTACTCTTAATGTATAACACCATGCCACCCGCGTCAGAATTGGACGGAGTGCACCGCCCCCGAGGGCCAGCACCGAGTGCGAGCATCTCGTGCGACCGTGCCATCCAAGTATAACTCAGACATAAACCCATCTATAAACGTTGCCTCCTGGTCCCAAGAACAAGATGAATGCTTCGCCCGCCAAAAGCGTAACGAACGAGACGGATATGCGTACACAGCGGGGTATTGCCGCCGTGGCATGTGGCCGGGCAATACTCTTGAGAGTACAACGAACAACGAAAGCCGTGACCGACAACTCCATTGCTACGCGTAACATATCGGAATACAGCGCTGCCGATAGTCATCTGTGGATAGCCATCGCCAGACTACCTTCTCACGCCCAACACGACGAGGAAAACTCAACCAACGACCATATTTTCCCCTGTTCAGTTTGCTTGAACCCACATACTCCCGCTAACCAACTAACGTATACGAAACTTACTGCAACACCAGCGAACATTATCCAACGTTCGCCTACAATACGTAATACTCAGCAAACGTGCTCTGTTGTCTACACTTCCTTCCATACTCTTACGCAGTCCCCGATACGCACAGGCCAAATTCTGAATATCGAACAAACTAATTCCTGTGAAAAATAGCTGTTTGACCAAAGACGTTTACGTCGTCTGAGTTCATCACTTTTTAGTTGGTGATACAGTAAAAAAGCAAACGTCCCACATACACATCGGAAACTGGCCATGAAATTGCAGAATTTTGGATAACTTCTGATGGATACATTGTTTAGTGCGGTCGTTAAGGAAACCTGACCACCAGGTGGTGTACTACGCGTAATGGGCTTGGATTTCGAGAATAATCCCCGTGATGGCGTCAACATGTTTGCAACCACCGCATCCGCTGCACACAAAATGCACCACATGTTCAAGTCGTCTGCAGTGTGATGCTTGACCTCGAACGATCTGCACTGCACCTATAGTAACAAAACATGTCGGAGCTACATGTTACCCCGATCTCTCGTGAACGTGCTGAATTACCCGACTGTGGCCGAATAGTTCATAGCCGTATTCTTGGCAATCCCACCATACAGCTGGAGCGCCATATATTAGTCGTGCAACCTGCAAGCATTAAACTCAGCCTAGTTCCTCTACTGTCCGAGCATACCTAACATCGTACGACCATTTCCGTTCGTGGCGTGCACGACTAATTCGGGGTCGTCATCGAGATCGTCCATATTTCCATCCTGTTTAATGACATATGTGCAATGCGATACTTTGTACTACGGTAGTCCAGCGTAAGTTATACCAGTACAACGTAGTCGTCTGCTGTGGTCTCATCAAAAACATTTTCGGGGAAAAACGTAGATTTGGTTGCTGACAGTGGCCCAATATGAAAGCTATGTTAGGCCAGGCCGAACCTTCGCCAGACCCCCATGCTGCCGCTTCATCAACTCCCCTTAGCCAACGAAGCTCCACTGCGAGGGTGAACGTTCTGTGCAAAAAACGCCTTATAATCGCGGGGCTACGATGCCCGAACCCTTGGCGTACGCAGAAATACATTGAGATGTATGGGGAATTGTAAATTGGCAAACCCCCATGGCAATCGTAAGGCCGTATGACGTACACGACGTCATCCTCTCTAGCCATACCGCGGCTCTACGACATACGTCAAGATACGCCAGAAACGGTCACTTGAAGTGCACACCTTGTAAGATACAATAATATATCACAAACATCATGGACTCGTTATCTCTTTTACGCCGGCTGCGTTCAAAGAATATTCGATGTTTTAGAAATGAGCAAAGTGCCCCTTGTGGTACAGGAGGACTCACTAGAAGAAAGGGTACAGACGCGACCAGTTTGTGCAGCGACAGCACCAACCAGTCCGTTCTCCAAAGCATGATATCTGGCGTAGTGGCTAGGACGTCCGGGTCAGAGTTCGGACGTCGATGGTCTCCCGCAACACAACTACTTGTACACAACTGCAAATTTGACCACGGGACTACCCGATACAGTGTGCTTGTGGCGGCCACAAACGGTGGCAACACCACCACTGAGAACACCCCAGCAAGGTTGATTTGTGCATGGTGCATATGAGGAATGCCCGCTGCCGACATCAACCCTTCCATTCACAGCGTGTGGATTGCAGTACCCCGTCGTCATATCTCCACCGAGATTGAAAGGTTTTTTTCCCGTGCATGAGGCATGGGCGAAACGCCTTCTGAGGACGTTCACCATGCCATATTCAGCGTGATCCATGCAGTACATCCCCTGGGTCTTGTCCACGAAGTTAAAGCTGGGTATCGTCGAGCAGGTTTTGTGCGAGCAATTACGGTGGCGAACGTCCACCATGCCGTCCTCAGCATGTTGCCTGCAGTACACACCCCTCTTGCTACCCTTGAGGTTATAACCTGGTAATCTCGTGCAAGAGTCATATGCGCAGCACAGTCGCCTGTGCTTCACGTCCACCATGCCGTCTTCAGCATGCTGCCTGCAGTACACACCCAACGTGCTATCCTTGACGTTATAACTTGGTGATCTCGTGCAAGACTCATATGCGCAGCACAGTCGCCTGTGCTTCACGTCAACCATGCGGTCTTCAGCATGTTGCTTGCAATATATCGCTGTTTTGCTGCCCTCGATACCATAGGTCGGCATGGTTGTACATGATTCAAATGAGCAACGTTTCGTGCAGACGTCCACCATACCTTTTTCAGCATGTTTCTTGCAGTACAACCCTGTCTTGCTGCCTTCGATGTTGAAGCCACGGACTGTCGTACACGACTCATAATAACAACGCTTCCTAACGACGTCCACCATACCGTCTCGGGCGTGAATCCTGCAGTATATCGCCTTTTTGTTGCCGCGGACGTTGAATTTTGGTTCTCGTTTGCACGAGTAGTGTGAGCAACCCCCCATTACCGCCGAGGGTTGAGGAGGAAAACCTCCTGGATCAAGTCCGTAGAGAATAAGGAGAAGACAAAAGCAAGGCGTTAAGCTTAGCCGATAGCACCTGCGGTTTGTGGCAGAAAACAAATATGATGGGAGGTTCGTGGATGTTGGAACAAACACACTCGCCAGGCTAAAGATAAACACATGTTCGACAAACACATCTTCGAAATGAAACCCCTTGATTAGGTTTCACGACTCTGCTACATTGATGGAAATAGGGTGCCGATAACAGCGCTTACAAACGGGCAAGAATAGTACACGAGCAATCTAACGGATAAAACAAAGCAGTTGTGATAACGTTGCCTAGGTTGTTAGGATTGCTTTTCCCATCCAGGGTTGGATAAAAAAGGCTTTTATCGTGACGTAAACCGACGAGCAGCGGAGACGTGTATGCTAGTAGCCATCTCAATATAATTCCGTGCAACAGCACAACAAGGCAGCATCGCAAACGTTAGATCGATCAACCACACTGCAATCGTAGACCAACTTACGAGATTAAACCGAAAAACATTAACAACATCAATATGTCAACAATACGCCAAGCAGTTGAGATTTGCATAATGACGGTCACCGACCATTTACCAAGCCAATGGCGTTTACCGACTATACAAATATCCTGTTTCTAAATATGTGTTGCAATACAACCTGTAAGATGCGGTAACACGTGTAACCCACCAAGAACACTCCCAACACGAAAGACGAAATCAATACGGCGACAGACGACGGTGTGTTCGACATCGAAAATCGGCAAACATGCCATAACCACGCAATCAGAAGGGAGTACGTTTCTGCTAAGCTCGTTCTGACGGACGTGGATTCTAAGGTCCGTAAACGTCGAATATGGTTCCAATGCCCTTATGTTTTACAACGTGATTATTTTCTCCCATTGAGTGTCATATTGGGTTGCACACTTTTGGCAGTGTTTCCTACAGTCGGTGTATGTGGTTCGGGACTGCACGTCCGCGTGAAAAAAACGTACAACGCATTTTGTGCCGTCCTAAAGGTGGCATGACAATCGGGCATAATATCAATCGGCCCACTCTTATATAAAGCATGTTTGACAGCGTGCGTGCCTTTTGAGTAGAACATGATTTGACGAACAGAACTATGCTTGTTCGATTCGCAATCGTCGCTGGTACACTGAGTAACTTCAGACTTGGCCCTCGTCGTTATCTCAAAAAGAGTTTATGATTCTCTAACAGCTGTTCAACTATTAAGCAGTCTCGTCGTTTGGTTTTCTCGCACAAAAAAACTCAAGCAGATTGTAATACAACTTGATTCATCTGGATATATTGCTGACGCACTGTTAACGACAGCAGCAGAGTATATATATGAGCATGGAATAAATCGTGATATATGCCGTATATCTAGTCTCATACATATACTATACAAGGCTTTCCTTCGGAGTGTGTTCAAGATTAAATCGTTTCGTGTACAAATACACTTAGTTTAATTGGCTTCGGGCCTTTCCAGTTAGATGCTGCAATTAAGGTAATAGCCTATACGGTCGACCAAACAAACTAAGTAGTACTGGTATGTGTGTATGAAACGATAAACGATAATATTGTCGCACTTGTAATGTGCATTAGCCGGTGACGCAAGAGTAAGTTATAAACGCGGCGAACAACACTGTAATACCAGGTAGAAATTAGTGCGGGGTAAGGGTATAAGAGTAGAGCATAGCATGAGGATGATATATGACGAACAGGCTGAGTTGTTTAGAGGAGGGTTCGGGACTGGAGCGAAGGCTGTATGCTAAACAAAATTCCACAAATATAGGGTGGAGGGGCGGGCTGGTGCGGCTCTGCATGAACTTCTATTTTGAGAAGGGAAGGGGGGTGGGGGGGGAAGGGGGCGGCGGCGGTCAGTACATGATCTTCATTATGGGTATTATATGTGTGTGTGTACTTCACATTAAACCGTTCTTCTACTCGTCGACATCCAGCACACCCATTGTTCGTGCTGATTCTTAACCCTACGAGAAACACGATAGGTGGTCACAAGTTACGAAACAGAGATAAGGCATTGCAAATAATGCATTGTACAACGCACTGTCATGTCAGCGTACTGGTATGTTGGGTGATGGCGTATGAGTTGATGTTGAGCCTGTCGTACCTAGTACGCTGGCATGACAGTGCGTCGTACGATGCAATATTTATAATGCATTATATCTGTGTCGTAGCTTGTGACCACATATCGTGTTTCTCCTAGGGTTAAAAATCAGCACGAACAATGGATGTACTGTATGTCGACGAGTAGAAGAACGGTTTATTGTGAAAAACACACACACTGGGTACTGGGTACGAGAGGCACAACATAAATTCATGCGCCAGCAACCAACATGCATCGAAAGAGAGAAGGCGAAATAAATCGAAACAAAAAAGAAAAAGAGGTCGACATCCTGTTTCAAAACGCTATTATGTGGAACTAGGGCCTGATCTCGAGGCCAATGATGTCGCAGTGACGAACTCCCAATGCCTGATGCCTGCACGTCAACGGCCGACCGTGCCGAGTACTTTTCCTCCGTGTCATGTAGCAAGGAGACGCTAAAGAGTCTAAGTCTCGGACTGGGCGCAGAGGGATGCACGAGGCAAACACCCTCGAGGCTTCGTCTTGTGGGACCCGGCTTATGCCGGTGCCCAAGATGGATGACCCTGTCGTTTAGTCGAGGAGTGGTCGACCTTACGTCAAAGCGAAGGGACCACTGGCGACCCGGGGTTCATGACATGGAAGGCTCTTTTAGGCCTGCCATTTGAGGTGTCCATATTTACATGCGTGATTCCGAGATCTACGATACATACATACGCAACTACCCTATCGTTCACGAATAGACCTATGTAATACTCGAGGATAGGTGTAGTCCCATCTATATTGTGTCTGCCTTTATTTCTGCCTTTCTTTTTTTTCCTTTATTTCTCCCTACATAGTCTTAATAATAGTATGTTTCCCCCTTGCGCGTGCATTCTGGATCGTGCTCGGGGTAGCTCTGTTATTTTACGCTACTATTGCTCGCGAGCTGTGGCTCTACATTTTGGCGTGAATGTTCTTGCCCTCTTGATCTTGATTTTGTTTTATTCCTTTTCGCTTTTAGTTTAGTTTATTTTATCTTTATTTTTTCTTACTTTTCTAATATTTTCTATTTATTTTATATGTATTTCGCCTTCCTTTCGATGCATGCAGGATGCTGGCGTATGTTGTGCCTGTCGTACGCAGTACGCTGGCACGACAGTGCGTTGTACGATGCATTGTTTTGTAATGCAGTATCTCTGTGTTGTAGCTTGTGACCAGAGAGCGTGCTTCTCCTAGGATGAAGAATCTGCACGGACAATGTTTGGGCTGGATGTCGACGAGTAGAAGAACGGTTTAATGTGAAGAACACACATATATGGAAGATCTTGGCCATTCGATATTTACAATTTTTGGGCACAAATCGCCGCAATCCGTAATGTTTAAAGCACGAAATAGTGGTCTCTTTAGAGAGGAAAACCTAGCAACTACCGAACTGGAAATAGAATAGGATGCTTCTGCAGTACACATGGCAAGGAAATAATTTATCCCATCAGTCGGCAGAAATTTCGAGGAGGCCGTGGCATGCTGCCATGCTGCGCACTGCTCACGATGATGCGGTGAACCAACGGCCAAAAAATGACGAGTGTGCTTCGTGCTCGTATCATTTGTATGATACCTCGCGGGCGCTTACCGTCTTCATGGTGTGCCTCAGACTGCTGGCAGACAGAACAACAGCACAGCAGGCTGGACCTCAACCCAGTTCAATTTTCAACTGTCGAATTGTAGGCAGCGCTTTTTTAGTTTATTTTTCGATCGCAGTATCAATTTAACTCTAATTAAACAAATACCATGTACCAGGTACGTACGTATGTATGACAAATGACAACATCATTTTTTAGTTATGTTGTTGTTGTTGTTGTTGTTGTTGTTGTTGTTGTTGTTGTTGTTGTTGTTGTTGTTGTTGTTGTTGTTGTTG
>JAYJME010002259.1:0-14101 GCA_036873775.1 Costaria costata
TCTTTATTAAAGATAACGCGCGTTAACGGCGCTTCTTGTTGAGAATATTGACGGCTATCGCCAGTTGCAGTGAATACAACGGTAACAAAACGGTGTTGAACGGCAGTTACCATGCCTAAACCTTGTTCTGATTCACTATCACTAATCCAGCGCTGACCAATTTGAAATAACATATAGTATTTATCCTGAAGACTTGAAGAAAACCGCTCTAAAAACGGGGCGCTATTTTAACGTTAATTATCAATAGAATCATTAAGTATTTTAGAACAAATTTTTATTTTTACGACTTATGATTAATGACTTACATTTACTTCACAAGTTATTTACTTGTGGTAATTAACGTATATCGTTTATTCATTGTTTTTACATCCATTCAAATCGTCTTTAGGTGAAAACATTACAAATAGTAGAGAAAATAGTGACTGGGGAACGTTATCGTTAATACTTCATCATAAAACAGTCGTATCTATAGGAAAGATTGAGGCTCCGGTATTGTTATTTAACGGTTTCCCCTATATTCACTTAACCAATATTTAAGGTTATAAGTACCGAAATTCGTTGTAGCAAGCGCTACATACTCTTACAATATTACTATCTATTTTAAGAGTATACATCATGACATTTTCAGTTGAGTTAGGTAAAAGCAGTATAAAAAGTGAATTTGATTGGCAGCTTTGCCAAGAAGTTAACGTATGTAACGAAGCTGGCGTTGTTGTCGCTAAAGCTGAAATTGAATTAATTACTTTAAATCGTCATCGTGATGCGACAGATAGTTATGAATTATTATCACAAGATGATGAAGCGTGTGATTGGGAAATATTATTAAATGTATTTTTTAAAAAGCAAAATTTAAATGCTGAGCTATGCGATAAGTTTTCAACGAAAGCCGATCCTAAAAAAGCTCAAACGCATATACTTATTGAAGCGTTAAGCGTATTACCTGAATACCGTAAACAAGGCTTATCTCGTTTACTGCTTACTGCGATTAGTGAGGCTTACCCTAAAGCACAATCTTTGTCTGTATTGAGTATGCCGATGAACTTATTTGTAGAAGCTGAACACTGTGAAACGCCTGATAATGTTACTTATTACGAAGCGTTAAATTTACCCAATGAAGCAATTGATGCCGCTAATCTAGTAAGTTTTTTTGAACATGTGAATTTTACTGAATTAACGGTAGATGAAACCTTATTAAACGGTGCTTTACCTTATCAAATATTCATGACAACACCTTCAATACTTTTAACAGATAAAACTAAATAAGTTCTTTTCTTATTACCACCGTAGGGTTAATCAACCTAACCATAACCAGCCAAGTTGTTCATTCATTGAGATGAATGAACAACTTGGGATTCAAATGATTATTCATGACTAATAATGATTATTGGTTAGGGGTATAGTCTTTCAAAAATAAAACAAACCATATTTTATTTATATCTAGCTTTGAGCTTCTTTAAAGGCGATGAAATTTAAAGCTTCTATTGAAGGTCTAATAGAGTGCTAATTAAGCAATTTGAATATGCTAAATATGTTACAGCTCTTATTAGAAAGCCACTTTTTATTATTTGTAAATATAGTGTTAAATAATATTTATAATATAAATGTAAATATCGAAAGACTTATTCACCAATAGCCATTAAAATGCGCTGGTTTATTAAGCTTTGCTATTTAGATAGTGTTTATTGAATAAGGTTAATAATCTACAAGACTTAGATAACATGAATTGCATATAACGATAACTGTTTTTAAAACTAAATAATTAGTTTTCAGGAGTTTACTATGTGTAGTACACCAAGACCAAGAAGTAGGGTTGTAAGGAAAGCTGGTACGAGTAATAGTATATTATCAGGCATGAGTACTGAGGCAAGAAGCCGATTTACTGAACGTGCAAATATTGCTCAAGAACGGCGTTATCAAATAGCTATACAAGCACGACAAAAAAACATGTACTTACACCTTCTGCTGAAGTTGCTAAAAATGTAGTGGATTACTCGCCTAAAAAATTACAAGGCGGCTTTAGCTATTGGTTATTTACGGCTAGCTTAAAAGAGATATTCACTCTGGTTTTTATTAACACGGCTAAGCGAATGTAATGTGGCTGTTCATTATTAATTACATATAGAATTTAACTACTTATGAGTACAACAGATAAACCTCTTTCCGACATACGTATTTCTGCAATGGCACCGAATACGTTATTTGGCACTTTTCTTAAAATTATTGGTCCTTTGATCGATAGGATGCTTGGATTAAATAAATTACAAAAAATTTATCTCCGTGAAAATATGTCAAGGTTAGATAAACAAACATTTTCAGAAAAGCTATTAAGTGAACTAGGTGTTCAGATTTCCGGTGGTGATGGTATTTTAGAAAAAATACCAAAAGAAGGGCGTTGTATCATTGTTTGTAATCATCCTTACGGCATGATCGAAGGCGTTATTATTGCGCGTTTGCTTACTGCATTTCGTGCTGATACTAAAATAATGGCAAATGTTGGCTTACAAGCATTTAAAGAAATTGAAGATTACTTTATTTTTGCGAATCCTTTAAATCCTAAAGCTTCTATTAATACCTCTGCAATTAAAAAATGTTTTAAACATGTAAAAAATGATGGCTTATTAGTTATTTTCCCCGCAGGTAAGGTTTCGTCTTATCAAGCGGATAAACAACGAATAACCGATGCTGAATGGAATCGTTTAGCGGTGCAAATTGCAACTAAAACTAACACACCTATTTTACCTGTTTTTATTTCGGGCACTAACAGTAAGCTATTCCATAGAATGGGGCGTATTTATTATAGATTCCGCTTATTAATGTTAGTACGTGAAATGTTAAAGCTACAACAACATGAAATTACATTAACAGCCAATAACTTAATTCAACCTAAGCAATTAAAAGAATTTGATGATATTGGGAAAATGAATGACTTTGTACGATTACAGTGTTATTTAAATGATAAAAGTTATGTTAGTTCGTGGCCAGAAGAAAAAAATGATAATACATTTAAAGAAATTATACCTGCTGTTGATAATAAATTAATCAAAGAAGAACTGGCAAATTTACCCAAAGATAATCATTTATTAGATCTACGAACTTTTTCAGTCTATTGCGCTTATCAAAAACAAGTGCCTAATTGTGTTCGAGAAATAACACGTTTAAGAGAAATTACCTTTCGTAAACTTGATGAGGGTAGTGGAGAGTCTTGCGATACCGATAAGTTTGATGCGACTTACATGCACTTATTTATTTATGATCATGAAAGTGAAGGGATTATTGGTGCTTATCGAATGGGGCAAACAGATGTTCTATTTAAAGATGGTGATATATCTCAGTCGTATCTGTCGCAAATGTTTAACTTTTCACCTGAGTTTATGAATCAACAAGAGCCTTGTTTAGAGATGGGGCGCTCATTTATTGTAGAGTCTCATCAAAACAGTTTTTATGGCTTGTTATTGTTATGGAAAGGTATTGGTGCTTTTGTATGTAAGCACCCGCGTTATAAGATATTTTATGGCACTGTTTCATTAAGTAAACAGTATGATCCACGATCAGTGGCATTAATGAATAATGTGATGATAACGGATAGAAGTCATATTGAAGCTAAAGTACCATTTAAAGGTACATTGCATCCAGAAGTTGAACGTTTCATTCATGATGAACCTACAAGTGTTAAGCAACTATCTGCATTTGTTTCTAGTATTGAACCTGACAGTAAAGAGGTTCCCGTATTATTAAAGCAGTACCATAAACTAGGCGCGAAATTTCATTGTATGGGAATTGATTCAAACTTTAATCAAACGCCTGGATTAATGCTTAGCGTTGATTTATCTAAAACACAAGATAAGTTATTAAGTCTTTATTTTGGGCCGTGTAAAGAAGCCTATGAAAAGTATGATGCATTGAAGTAGGGCATTCAAAATGAATGTTGGTACTTTGTATAGGTATCTAATTTTTAATATTAGGTATCTCGTAGCTAAATACTAAACATAAAAAAGCCGTATTAAAGTTATCTTTAATACGGCTTTGTTATGTTTAGTATTTTTTAAACTATATGTTAATAAAATACTATGATGCAAACTCTAATTTGTTTTCTCTAGTGACTATTGTTGAATGCTCTTCTTGTACAACATTATCAAAATATTTAAAGTTAATTTCATTGTTAACTGATATGTGAGAAATACTCACTGTTTTAGCATCTTCTCTTTGCATGTTAACTGAATATTTACCTTCTATATCCGTTGAGAAGTGATATTCTTTATGTTGTTCTGATGTTGGATTGTTTTTATTCACTATATCAATAAATCGACGTTGTCGTTTTGCGCTAACGTCATCAAAATCAACACTTGAAGAGGTAATAGGTAAATGTATCTCTGCAACAATCAGTTCGGTGCCTGTCCATTTTAAACTATGAATCTGTTTATCTTTTATTGATAGGTTTTCAGGGAATATACACAGTTGAAAAGGTTGGTATATACCTAAATCGATTGATTCCATATGCTTAATAATATCGCCTTCAACATCTAACAACGATAGAATTAATTCACCTCTACTCACAATATTTGTATTATTGTTAAATGGTGCTTGATAGTAATTTAATAATGCTAATGATAAACCTTGTTTGTTTACTGCAATCCAAGTGCCTTGGCCTTGTGGATCGATCGGATAAATAGCATTTTTTGTCGGATTGAACTTTGGCGTTATTGCTAATGAACGAGAACGTTGTTCATCGCGATTAAAAAATAATTCATAGCCATTTTCATTGAGTAAATAAGTTAATGTGCACATATAATTTTAATTAAGCCGATTGTTCAATTGTTTTTAACTGTTCAACATTTTTTCTCATAAACGTTGCTGTCGATGGTGCTATACCAAATGATTTAGGAAGAGATTTATTTTGAGCAAAAGATATTTGAGTTATCATTGCATAATGATGTATAGCATGACTGCTAGCAAATATTAATTCTCTAGCAACAGAGGTTTGTACTTGTTGAACATTTTTATTACTAACAGATACTTCATTTACAAGCATTGTTACTGTGTTTAGTTGCTCTTCAGTTAAACTTTTAATCCAGTCAGCAATATTATTTAGTTTATTAATTGCAAGTATTGGTGATGATTCAATGTTGCTACCACGCTCTCTCACGTCATAGTCAATCAAATCTTTTTCAATACCTAATACAATTGCTTGGTAATGATCAATTATGTGTCTCATATGCGAACCTGCCGAACTCATAAAGTTAGGTGACATAATAGCTGTATAATCTTCCTGAGACACAGATTCTAGATATGATAGTGCTTGATCAATAATTTCCAACTGGCTTGCGAGCATTCTATTTTTTTTCCAATATTACAATTAAAGTATGTATTTTTCAGTTCTATTCTTTAAATTTTTATTTAAAAATCGAACTGTACTCGTATATTCACTATGTATCTGTACATAATATATTCACTACGTATACTTAAATACAATTTAAGGGCTAATTTTGCCATAAATTTTGATAATTTTCTATCATAGTCTATAGACTCTTTTTAATATTTATATAAAAATTGCGGAGCTTTAGTTCTATTAATTCTTTCGTATATAATAATTAACAGTATTATTTGTCGCTATATATTCAGAACCGGTCTTATGGCTAAAATAATTATAAATATAAGTATTACAAGTATAAGACCCGATAAATTGATTTATTACTTCATTCAGCGTGATTATATTAAGAGCATATCGATAAATCACTATCGTATATTAACATTAAGCACTCATGTGATTAATGATTTATCTCACGTACTACCCGAATAATTACGTGCAAGTGTAAGTAACCTTAATACATGTTAATAAGGTTACTCATAAAGTGTTGAATAAGATCAATAAAGCCTAGAAACTGTTGATTTTTGAGGAGTGATTTTTGTTCAAATTGAACGATTTTTTAGCGCTGCTCTTGTAATGTAATATAGTTTTTCTATTTAAAGAGTAAGTAGCTAAGTTAAAAATGCGTTTAAATGAATCGAAGACAGCATTGATGATAACTTTCTATTACGTTATCGCTTATTTATGTAAAAGTACTACACTTCATAAGCTCTGTCTTGGAAGCAATCATCATTGTTGTAAGAGCAATCTAGGAAGGTAAACAGCCCCTAAATAAAGTAGCACTAACTTAGTTTAATGGACTTCGACATGAAATCGTTGTACGGCATAAGAATACTTGAATAACCGTAAGCGTAGATATTTAAATATTGCGTTTAGATTCAACACTACTGTAGGTTGAAACTAAATAAGGTACTAAATAGGTTAATATAATTTTGAGTATATGATGGCCTTCAATTTGCCCAGATAAAATTAGATCACCATGATTAATTAGCATGAGTAAAGTGCCAACAATAACAGCAACTTTAATTGAACGTTTTAATGTATTAATTTCTACGGCAAGTGAAAGCCAATGATATAGTTTATTCATATGATAAAGTGTCGCTATTTTCAATTAATTGACTTGCCATAAATGTGATTAAGGCCTCTTTTTCTAGTGGTCTACTGTACCAATATCCTTGTATTTCATCGCATTGGATACTCTTTAAAAAATTAACATGTACTAATTCTTCTACGCCTTCAGCAATTAGTGTTAAATTTAAATTTTTACCTAAAGCGACAATTGTACTAACAATTGATTTATCTTCGTTGTTGTTATGACAATCTCTGATAAATGATTGATCTATTTTTAACTTATTAATTGGAAAGCGCTTTAAATATGATAATGAAGAATAACCTGTACCAAAATCATCAATAGACAGTTGTATCCCACTTTGTTTTAGTTCGTTAAGTACGCATAATGTTATCTCTTCATTATGCATAAATACTCCTTCAGTAATCTCAAGCTCTAAATTTTTTGCATCTAACTGTGTTTTCTCTAAGGTTTCAATAACAGATGCTAAAAAATCAGGGTGAGAAAATTGTCGTGGTGAAATATTAACAGCAACAACGATATCGCTATGACCTAACATCACTAATTCTTTAGCAAACATACATGCTTGTTCAAGAATCCATTGTCCAATAGGTACGATTAACCCTGATTGTTCAGCAAGCGGTATAAATTCAACTGGGGATATAATATTACCCTGGTGCTTCCATCGCACTAATGTTTCAATACCCGTTATTCTTTGAGTCTCTAAATTAAGCTGAGGTTGAAAAACTAAAAATAATTCTTTATTGATAATGACGTTTCTTAGGTCATCAATTATTTTAGTGTTGTGAGCAATGTCACGTTCTACTTGGTTGTTAAATAATGAAAAGTACTTATGTTGATCTGCGGTTGCTATTGATAAAGCGGAATGGGCATTTTTCATTAAACTATTTTTATTTTCGCCATGCTCCGGGTATAGACAAAAACCAAAATTAAGCTCAATAAAAAAATCACCATATAGCGTTGTTAACGGTTTCTCAGCAATATGGGTAATACTTTCGGCAATTCGTTGTAATGATGATTCATTATTTTTATCGTTACAAATTAACGCAAATTGATTTTCATTTAAATGATATAAAACGAATTCATTATTGAATTTTATTTGTAATTGTTCAGAAAACTTTTGGACTAGTGTGTTACTCACTTCAACACCATACCCGGTTACCATTTTGTTGAAATCTTTAATCGATAAAATACCGAGAGAAAAGTCTTTTCTCTCGGATATTTTAATTTGTAAATCATCATTCAGCTTATATTGATTAGGTAATAACGTTACTTGTTGGTAAAAAGCGAGCTTTTGAACTTTATTTTCAGCTAATTTCCGTTCAGTGATATCAATGATGTGTATGTCATATTCATCAATATCATGTAAGTAATTGATGCTGTAATGTAAAACAAAATTTTTTACTGATTGTTCTACCTTAATCAAATCTAACCTTTCTTCATTTAACTTTTTACAAATAGAGGAAAAGTGTTCGGGTAATACGTTATTTACATCGTCACTTGTATATTTTAATTTCAGTAATAATTGTTCATAAGCAGGGTTAGTGAATGTAGTTTCACCTTTGTTATTAATACTGATTATAGGATTAGGGTTACGGTGTGGAAATAATGCTACGCGATTCATTTTGGCGTTATTTAAAATAGACTGCCTAACATACCAAATAATGAGACCACCTAAAATAATAATACTAAAGCTATAAAATATAACGATACGGTGGCTTTGTGCTACTTGTTGATATGTTGCATCTTTAGCCTGTGCGATTGATTGTTGGGTAGACTTTTTTATATCCTGTAATATCTGTAACATTTCTTGTCTTGTTGAAGATATGCTGACTAATAATTCTCTTAATGAATCCCAATAAAGGTTAGGCTCATATTGATTTCTATTTTGTACGACTTGATGAAATTCATTATATAAAATTTCACTTCTATTTTGGCTTTCTGATATTAATGTTTTTTTGTTTTTGAAGGCTTCTTGCTGGGTAATAAATTGATATTCTGTTTTAATAACTTTATTAAATTTATTTTGTTTACTCACAAACATTGAATTATTTTGGGTTGTAAAATATTCATACACATTTCGTTCTTGTGCAATTAAGGTTTCAATAATTTGATTCGTACTATTTAAAACAGGGATATGATCATTGACTAAATCGTAAGTGTTTTCTTTTATTTTAGTTGATAAATTAAAGACAATATAAGATAGCGACAAACCTAATATGATGGCTAAACCAGCAAAAAAGGTGGCTCGAAACAAATATGTTTTCAAAAATCCGTTCATATAAAGACTTAGCTATTATGATATGTAAATTTATTATTACACAACTTAAACAGGTACAGCAAGGTTGTTTTAGGCTTGTTTACGAACGTTTTACGAGTTGTTAAGTTGTTGTTAAATAGTTATAACCGTGATGGGTTTATATCTATTTTGGCTAGCGAATAATATTTTAGTTATGTGATTAATTAGTCATTATATTAATAAATTTATTCATACAATGGCTAATTATAGGCTTAGAATATTTAATACAATACAGATTTTAGCTTTACCTGAGTGTAAACGTTTAATTGTTTTATTAATCGACTCAATACTAAAGTATTCAATTTTCGGCTCGATTTCACGCTGACCAGCAAAATTTAACATTGCTTTTATTGTGATAAGGCGACCAACAGAACACCCAGAAATAGCACGTTGTCCACGCTATTAGCGTAAATACACCAATATCAAAATGTTCTAAGGCTGCGCCTACAAAGTGTAAACAGTATTTCGGTGCAAGTGCATGTATTAATAAACTTTATTTTTTATATGTTGTTTGTTGTTATTTAAGATTTAAATTAATTTCTACAGTGGCTTTATTGACATCGAATGAGTTCTGCACAATGATAAGGTGTAGTTTATATCAAAAATAATAATAAAAGTTTATACAATAAACTGTTATCCATTGCTCATAAAACCTTATATATAAGGTTGTATTTTTAGCTCATTAAGGACATGTTATCAGTCAGTTAACTCAATCTATTAAACAACGAACAGAAGCAGATGCTGTTAACCTTTTGTATGGTAATAGTAGCGCTGGTTTAATTGTTAACTTTATATGTGTCTTTGTTCTTGTCTTTGGCTTTCCGAATAATCCTGTATATAACCTTAAAATTATTTGGGTTATCTTTATGATTTGTATTTTATCTTTCCGCTTGGGGGATTTTTACTTTTGGAAGAGATCGGTTGATTTAACGCATTATGATAGTACAAAAGCTAAATTTAGATTTGGCATTTCAGTATATACAAGCGCTGTAGGTTTTGCGGTCTATACGGTTCTTTTCTTTGATTATATGGATGTCACTGAATTTATTGTTACGGTAACCATGCTATGCGCTCTTTCGGGTGCCGCGTCAACGGTATTATCAGCTGATAGAGTACTTGTGACTTTGTATAGTATTATTCTTATTTTACCTATGGCTATTTGTGGCCTCTTATCACCAATAAAGTATCATTATATTTTAGGCCTTCTTGCGATTATGTTTTTGTTTGTGATGTTTTTTGTGGCGAAAAGATCATCAGAGTATATTTACAGTTCTCTCTTAGTTAAAAATGAACGTTTAGATTTATTAAATGAAAAAGAAAAGCTATTGACTGCAATGGCGCGTAAAAATGATGAAATACTCATTATTAATAGCAGTTTAGAAGATAAGGTTCAAAGTAGAACAGAAGACATTTTAACGCTATCAAATATAGATTCACTTACTCAGTTGTATAATCGTAATGCTTTTACAGAAAAGTTAAGTGTGCTAATAAAATCGACGCCATTAAAGAATGATTTTATTGCTGTTTTATTTGTTGATCTTGATGGCTTTAAAATAATTAATGATTCATATGGGCATGATGTGGGTGACAGAGTACTTAAGGGTATTGCGGAGCGCTTAATGCGTATGAATGGTCATTATGAAAGTATTTGTCGTTGGGGAGGAGATGAGTTTCTCATTTCAGTTAAAAGTGATGATATCACTCGAGTTAAAAACTTTTCTCAAGAGTTGATAGAAATAATTTCTCAGCCTATTCGTGTTGGTTATAATCTTTTACATGTAGGTGCAACTATTGGTATTGCGCTTTATCCTGAACATACACAAAGCGAAACAGAATTAATTACACTTGCAGATTCTGCTATGTATGTGCAAAAACAATTACAAAAATCACGTGTTAAAGTGTTCTCTCAGGATATTAAAGATGTATTGAATCGAGAAACGATGTTAAAAAAAGGGCTGGAATTAGCACTTGAAAATGACGAGTTTCATTTGGTGTTCCAACCAATAATACACACTAATAATGGTGAGGTTGCTTGTTGTGAGGCGCTTTTACGTTGGAATAAATACGGTGAATTTATATCTCCTGAAGAATTTATTCCTGTTGCTGAGCAGAATGGTTTTATTAACCATATTGGAGAATGGGTCTTAAATAGTGCCTGTAATAGTGCGGTGAAGTGGAAATTTACTGAAAAAGTGGGTGTTGCTGTTAATGTATCTATTGCACAGTTTGTTCAAAGTAATATCGTTAGTACTGTTGAGCAAGCGTTGTTAAATTCTGGCTTATCTGCCGAGCTATTACATATTGAAATAACAGAGTCATTATTTGCTGATGATATTGAAAGTATTTTTGATCAAATTAAGCAATTAAAATTATTAGGCGTTAAGGTATCAATAGATGACTTTGGTACGGGGTTTTCTTCGCTCTCATTATTACAATCACTTTCTGCAGATGTAGTGAAAGTTGATAGAACTTTTACTCAGTCAATAGGTTCAGGAGGCGATGTTATTATTGAAGCAACTAAATACGTTGCTGGCAAGTTAGATTATCAAGTCGTTGTTGAAGGTGTTGAAACTAAAGAGCAGGTTGATCAGCTTTGCTCGATTGGTGTGGATTATTTACAAGGTTATTATTTTTGTAAACCAATGAAGGAAGTCATGTTAGATACGTGGCATAAAGAATACCAAAAATCATCACTATTTAGTGATTGTATTACTCGGTAATGATTAGATATCAACTCGTTAGTAAAGAAGCCTAAATAAAGAGGGCTGTCTTTTAGATTGATTACTTATCTTACTCTATTGGATTTTATTTTATTTTATTTTATTAGAATGACTACAACCGGTTAATTGTTAGGTTGGCAAAACTTACGGTTTCTTCTTCTGCACGTAGGTTATCTAAGTCTTCTAATGATCGAACTATCCCCCATTTAGGGCGTTGATAATGCTTACTACTTTCGCCTATCCATAAGTCTATATCACTTATGTTTAATAATACTAATTCAGTACCGTCGTTCCATTGAGTCATTGAAAAAACTAAACTGCCACTATCAGAAAATTTAGCTTTTAAATAAATAGTTAACCATTGTCCACGCATTAAATTCCAATCAATTGTCGCAAGTACTTTTTTATCTACCTTTGGCATTTGATAGCGAATTTCTACTACATCTTTACCACGTCGTTGAGCTCCTGTTATGGTAAATGTTGGCGTTCTGTCATCACCACCTTTAGGTTTTAATTGGAAGAAATGAGTGAATTTTCGTGATACTTCCATCTGGCTATTTATTTTCATTTTCCATGTATATTCAAATGTTGTGTTTTCAAAGCCTTTTAGTTCATCACTTGTATTACCATAAACTTTAAATTCATTACGTTGTCGGCCTTTAAATACGCCTTTATTACCGTCTAAATCACGATGTATACTCAGTACAAAGTGTTTACCAACCTCATCATCATAAGCTTCATATAAATGTTTAACATTAGTATGGTCCCTTAGGTAAATATCTGGAGATTCAATGGATTTGTTACCCAGTATATTAGTGATGAGTGTGTAGATTTTTTTACCGTAATTTTCACCATCTGAATTAATGCTTACTGAATGTAATGGGAGTGAACGTTTATTATTTTTTGTATGAGTATTTGTATGAATGTTATGGTTTATATTGAGTTGCTCAATAACGGTAGTGCTGGCTGGTATATTTTTAGATGTTTTTTTTAGATCCGAATTACCACAAGATATAAGTTGAGAAAGCATTAATAGTACGAATGAAGCATGATAACTCTTATGTATATTGAATCGTTTTAAGCACATGTTTTTATAACTCTTCGTTATTTCTCGTCCTTAAGGTGGTTGTCTATTATGAATGATTTTTATTAATATCTATGATGGTAAATTTTTTTTGAATAAATATTTGGGTACAACAATCACTTTTATCTGACTTCTTCCACATGATATAAACCGCTTAATACCGCTTGTTCAGAATCTTGAGCTACAGTACCTAATGGCCAAGTAGCAGGGCCTGTTGGCTCACCTAATACATACGTTTGTTTATTATGTACCAGCGTTACGTCACTTCCTTGAGGCCTTGCTTCTATTCCCATCAAAGCGTGCCCATCAATAAATACCATGATGATTTTTACTCTTGGCATGAGTGCTCGTAAAATGGCTGCGCTCATTGTGACTTTACTGTCGCAATCGCCTTGGTTTTCCCAAAGTAATTTATAGGGTGTATTAAAGCCTTGCCCTGATGAGGTTGTTCTTGATTGTAATTCTGAATAAGGGATTGCTTGGCTAAAGCCTAAAATATAATTAGTGACCACACGAATACTTTCAGTTTCTACTTGAGAGAGTATGAGTGGTTTAATTATCTTAAAGCTATCAACACTCGCATCAGCTATCGCTATGTGATTGGGTTTTATACTTAACAGCCCATTATGATTAATAAATCGGTGGTAATAGTGCTCTTCAAAATATTGTTGAGTAATGCCTTTTTCTAATATAGATAATTGCTCTCTACTTTCCATCAGTGCTTTATTATTATTTGCGGTTAGTACTAATTTATAGTGATCTCGTTCTTTAACTAAATTCAATTCAGAATGCAGAATTGGATTTCTTCGCCATGCTTTTAATATGTTCTTATTAATATATAAATTAGCCATCGTTGGCTGATAATTTTGAAAATCTCTAAATTGATTGAATAATACGTTTTTTGATAATTGAAATGATAATCCTTGTTCGTTTTTGTTTGAATCTAACCATTGATAAGTAAATAAATAACTTTCATCTTGTTCTTGTTTAGAGAAACTTAGTTGTTCAGCTAAAAGAGTTGTAGGTAAAAGTAAAAGCAGCAACCAGCTAGTACATAGTATTAATTGCACATTCAAATGAGGCTCCCTAATATTTCCATTATACAAGCTAATTAAATTAAGTTTAGCATAACTATTACATTTAGATTAAGTGAGTCAATTTAGTTTTATTCTTAATTGAGTTAATACTTTACATTAATAAAATCAATTCTATATTTAAACGAGTGTTTGATTTTTTGTAGTGATTTTATTAAGCGCTTAATTTAAGCGTGAATGTTTAGGAGTAAGTTGTGGCTGATTACCAAGTACCGTTAAAAGAAATGAATTTTTTATTATATGACGTGTTTGATGTTGAAGCCATATGGCCTACATTACCATCATTAGCTGAGCATGTTGATAAAGAAACATGTGATGCTATTTTACAAGAATGCGCTAAATTGGTTGAACAAGAAATTGCGCCTATTTCACGAGAAGGTGATGAAGTTGGTGTGAGCTTTAATGAAGGAAAAGTTATAACGCCACCTAAATATAAAGAAGCATTCCAA
>JAYJME010002260.1:0-14100 GCA_036873775.1 Costaria costata
ACCCAGCAACATGAGCTAGATCATACAGATCAATAAATAGATCTGCCCGGAAAGATCTAGATCATGCAGTGGGAATCCATGATCTGTCCGAGGTGTGAAAGCATGACATCGGGCATATCATCGATTTCCACTATCATGATCTACTGGAAATATATCTTTCAGGGCAGATAGACACCGAAACTTGCAAAAATGGCCGCCCCATTTTCACCTTGTCGAATATGTAGGCGTTTTCCTCCTGGAACCACTTCACGGAGAAGCCGCACCGCGCCTCAGGATCGGGGGTGGGTAGGCCGAGGGCGACCTCCCTCGGCGAAAGCACCTCCACCGTCACCACCGAAGGATCCTCTCCGGCTGTGGTAGCTTGGTTGTCGCTTGTAGATGGTACCGTCGCAGCGACAGCAGCAGAGGTGCGGGTGCGGGCGCGGGTGGTAGTGGTTGTGGTGGTAGTGGTGGCGGCGGTGGCGTAAGCCGTCGGAGACGATGCAAGTCTGGGGGGACCGACCGCAAAGAAGCCTGTCGAGAGAGTCGTGCAGGGTTGCGGTAGGAGAGGGTAGTTCAGCAGGTATTCGGCAATATGGAGGCATGCTTCAGTAGGGGTTGCATTTTTGAGCCCCCACATTTCTCACTGACGGGGACTCCTTAAATCACTCAGGTGTTGCCCCTTTTTTTGTACCCGATGCACAGGTTTACAACATTTTCCGTTAGACACCTTTAGCCCATGGGAGGGTGTATCAGGCATACTCGTAGCTTACCCTATACCGGCATAGCCCATGGGAGGGCGTATCAGGCATAGCTTTAGCTTTTTATCCAAGTCGGTTGTCGGGGGTCGTATATGCAGAGCGCCTCAAGTAAGAAGCCTCAGAAAAATCCAGGGCTATCCCTAACAAAGCGCGTGTCTGTGGTTGACGGACCCTGCGTACAAGACAAAGCGGACTAACCCTAACCCTAGCCGGAACCCTAACCCAACCAAATTTCACTGCATGACCAATGAAATATCAATGAGTATTTGGGTCTCCGAGTACCAGGTATATACCTGGTATGTACGTGGTACGTGGTAAGCTGTACTGGTCGGTGGGGAAGATCGTCACTCACTCTCTGTCATTTGATGTTTGCCTTTTTCGCTTCATAGTTAGACTACGTAGTACGTAGTGCTGCTGCACTCGTAGTTAGATTTTGCATATGCACCCTGTACGTACGGGTACGATGTACCCCCGTATCTCAGCAGCGCAGTAGCAGAAGATGGTGAGCGACAATTGTCGTACGATAAAATAGGGTGCATGTGCAAGTACGTGGAGCATTTCTTCGTATTTCATGCAATAGATGCCATCTATCATATCATACCAGATGTGCCATCAAGATCAACACTTCTCTGACTGCCTGCTGTACTTCGTGAGGATCGTCACCATGTACACCAACCGGACACCTATCAATAGTAGGACATACATACCGGTACGAGATACTTTGTACCAGGTACCAGAGAACTCTGTTTGTTACGAGTGGCATAATACGTACGTGAGCATGTATACTCGTACGAGGTCGTATAATATCTCGCCGCAGTCACAGGTACACTGCTTGCTGCTGTCTACTATTACGGGGGATCATAGTTAATAGTACCTACTGTAGACACAGTAGGACCTACTGTAGACACCAAAACCTATATATTTCCCAATTTTTACTGACAATATTTGATCCATAGTTAATGGGACCTACTGTAGACACAATAGGACCTACTGTAGACACCAAAACCTATATTTCCCTGTATTTTTTGCTAACAATAATTGGTCCTATTAACTATGGTCCCCCGTAGTAGGTACACGACGAATTATGTTGCGAAACAAGGATGGAATCCCGACGATTTGGTGTAAGGAGCTCCGTCGCTCACAAAATGTTTTAGCCAAAAAGTGCTGTCTCTATCGTAGCACGCGTCAGGTGCTGCCCCTGTAACGTAGAATGCGTCAATGGTTGGGGAGTTGTACGTTCGGGTGATGGAAGTTGGGGATTTGGGTGGGACGCTGTGGTACCGCTTGATCTTGTCAATTCGTGGACCTGGGAGGGCACAAAGCTGCATTCGGTTTGAATGTCTGTAGGTTCAGGTAGTGACGTTTGGGTTAAAAAAACGAGCCCAAGCGCCTTCATCACCTGAATCTACAATTCCCAAACCGAATCTACCTTTTTGCTCTCTCAAGTCCTGGAGGGGATAAGCTCAGGCGGTACCATACCGCCCCCCCCCCCAATATGAGGGTTTGGCCTTTTATGCAAAACAAAATCAGCTCTAATGGTGTGCCCCCCTTGAGATGACCGTTTTAGGATCAAACAAGGGACAAGGTACCAGACTTTACTTGCAATAATTTGTGCAGTAAATAGTCTTTCCTGTCGGTTTGTCCGCCGTGTGGGACAAGAGAAGAGAGAAATGCTCGGGCGGTCGAGTCAGCCAGTTACTCGCGGATGGCATTACTTACAATAAAGCTTACTTGTTTGCTGTTCATGCGGGATTTTTTTTTAGTGGCAGCTGCTGTCTTTCGTTCTTTCTTCGTTTATTTCTCTTGTCATCTTTTTGTTTGTGGGTTATGTTTCTTGTCTCTACAAGTCTGTATGCTGCAATGATACGTACCCAATACCTAATGATTCTAAGTGAAGAAGTTGTCTGCTGAAGCAGCAGCGTCGGCCCCCTGTCTGTGAAGCGAGTGCGTGTGGACCTCATGCGTGCATGTTGTGAAGTCGCTTTTCCTGTGACTTCCCGCGTGATTGCCCGTGTTGTCTTGGTATTGCCCCGCTCCGCCGGCTTGCGTCAGCAGTGCAGCTGCTCTGCTGCAGTTAGTAGTGTTGGCTTGCTTGAAGCTTGAATCTGATTGGGTGAGCTTGAATTTGATTGGGTGAGTGTGGTTGGTTTCATTATTGGGTAAGAAGAGACAGAGAGAGAGAGAGAGAGCCCGTTGTCCGGCCGTGCTCTCTCGTTCGTAGGAAGAAATAATCGGGAGAAGAGGAATGATGATGATGGTGAAAGAGGTGACGAATGAATGCTGCTGCTGCTGAGATGCGCTGAGATGACGAATGAATGCTGCTGCTGATGATGATGATGATGGATGCTAATAATGGTGATGCATGATGATCATGATTCATGCTGAGACGATGCATGATGATAATACTGGTGATGGCGATGATGATAATACTGGTGATGGCGATGATGATAATACTGATGATGGCGATGATGATAATAATACTGATGATGGCGATGATGATAATACTACTGATGACGATGATGGCGGTGGTGATGCTGACGTAGGTGTTATGGAATTGCCCTGGGAGGCCTGGACAGGCAAGGCGATCTCTTACCAGAGGTGTGTGGGTGGCTGTCGCAGTGTAGCCAGATACAAACAAGCCGGAACGATGTAAATAGCTGCAGTCCTTGAAGTGGGATAGGGACATTGGAGCCAACAACAAACTGCTGCAGTATATGTTCCCCAATGGTACACACTGGGGTCTCTGGAAGCAAAAATATTTCGTTGTCAGTCTCTGTTACGGCGGCGGCGAAATGATCGGATATTACTACAAATAGGTGGTGGGTGTGTCGCAGCTACCCGCACTACAAACAGTAGCTACGCACGGAGGGCCTAGAGTATGAGTGGGGGTCAAACGGTCGGATCGCTGCCCGCTGCAATCTAGAGCTAGCTGCGTTCTATTTAAATGGGGAATCGCAACCAGCCGTTACCCAAGGCTTCCAATATCTGTGGCCGCCTAAAAGTGGGGCCATAATCTTGGCGCTCGGACATCACACCCTCGTATCTACTTGACTGTCGATTCGCGCGGTATGCGCGTCAACGTTCGGAACAGTTTGGGGGGCGAGTTGTCGTCGTTCGGAGCTTATTTGTGTCATCGGACGGACAGGTTTTGAATTTTGGAAATAGATAACCCTAGGTAAACCTAGGGAATACGGCCACGAAGAGCGAAAAAAAACATCACACACCACACGCATGTTGTTGCATCCTACTTGGTATCGTAAAGTGCATGCTCGAATACACGCTTTGTTATCTGTTTGTCCTTACGAATCGTTGTCGTCACAAAGCTAGCTATAGTTGTTGCTATTGAGCAAGACCGCCCATTTTTTCAATTTTGATGCTTCTTCTGATCCCGAACGGTTCACCCCCGTACTGCAATTGCAACGAGTACCGATAGCCGTCACCATCAAGCAGACGCCTAGCCTGGGCCAAACCCCTCCTTCTGGGGTACTACAGTACCGTGTTTGTCGAGGTCTCAGGTTGGACTGCCTGCCGCATTTTACTCAATTTTGCGGTTTTTTTACGGTGATCTTAGCACTCCCATCCCATCAGAGGAGCAGACAGCGACAGCAAATCTACTGCTCGCTATGCCACATCGGTGCGGTCTGTGAGCGCCGGTCAGCCGTACCTGCGGCACAGCAACGATGGCGAAGAAGACATATTATCCCTGGACAGAGTAGCAGGTATCCTGGAGCTCGGAGAGTGCTTTCAGGCGTGGCAGGTGGCACGGTGGATCTGCGTGGCGCGGTGGCACATGTTGGACCTACTACGCGGCTGTACTCATGACTGCCGGAGATGATAAAAGTATATACCCGGTACTGCGTATTGCATACCTGGTAATCACGGGGGGACACAATAACCCTAAGATAGTGACGGTTTTGTGATATGATACTGTGGAACAAACGGGGATTCTAAGTTTTTTTGGGGTCCGCCATGGGTTCTGATTATTAATAGTATGGTCCAAAGTAATGATACTATTAATACAGTAATAGTAGTAATAGTACCTGGTACATCGGCCGTACCATCACCTCTTCTTGGGGTACGGTATTTGTCCAGAATGCCGCTGAGGGAAAATTTAACCTCCTACGAGTTGAGCTGGAAAGTAAAAGCGATGATAATAAAAGAAAAAAAAATTACCCTGTCTAGGGACCAAACAAAATAAAGACGAGCGCGACCTTACTGTAGTATCCAAAGTCTATCAACAGAAAGAGCGTGCACGCGTGCACCACTACACTAATACTGCTGTCATATTTTCGTATCAATATAGTGGTATTCTGCACGCATGTCGCTCCTTACATTGTAGTTCGGACACACACACCTTATCATAACCCGCCAGCGCTGGTTCGTGTGATGGCCCGATAATAGAGCTCGAAAAACGCCTCATTCTTAGCCCACCACCAAAAAACAAAACAACAAAAACGCCACCGTCATAACCCAGCTCGAGGAAACGTCCCTTTCGCATATTATACGTAGCCCAGCTTTAAAAAGGCCTCTTTCAGAACCCAGATCAAAATGCAGGGCCTTTTCTCTTTCCCCCTCTATGTCTTCTGCCCTATATGTAGCTCTACCGAACATTCCAGACCACTCCCACTGCTGTTACAAGCGACGCGACCGACCCGCCCACCACGTAAAGAAAAAAAGAAACACACACACAAACACCAAAACAAAAACAAGAAGGAAGTACTCTTGCGACTAGCGAGTGAGCGATCCATAATTCAGCCACGATGGGAATTCTTGAGCTGTGTTCGTCGTTAGCTGACTTTGGCTTTTGGGCATGTCTTTTCAGTAGTTAGTTGACTGCGAGGATGTCTTCAGTAAGTCGGTTTGCGAAGATGTGCTGAGCTAGCTGACTTGCGAAAGCCTTCAGTTGGCTGAATTGCGAAGGTTCACCACGACGGCCTCGAGTTCGCACTCGTATCTGTGCTCTTTACGTTACGTTTCGATCGTTTTGGGACTCTACTGTGGGTCTTACACTATTATTTTTCAAACGAAAAACGAAAAACGAAAAAAAATGGTCTTGAACGCTCGAGAGGCTGTGGTTTTTCATGGCCCCAAGGTCCATGTTTTGATCACAGTGCGTTGCGCGTCTCGTATCGCTCCCCGAGCAGGGTCATCTTCGTGTATGCCTCGGACAGGTCTTGGCCAAACGCCTGCACGCACGCATGCATGCATCCACAAAAAAAAAAACGAGCAAACGATGACCGCCATGGCGCCACGATGAGTTCACGTTTTCACACTGGCTGTACCAGGGAGTGTTCACAACTTGGGCGCAGAATATACAGACTACCTACCGTGCCAGGTACCGGCTTGAGAGGGGAAACGTGTACAAACAAGGTCACGATCACAGCAGCATCGGCCACAAGAGGCAGCCTAACACACTAGTGATACGCCACAGTAATGAGGTCCTCCCATACACACAAATCTACATACTTCGAAGTATTTCTCTATTTTTCCTATCCGTATTAGGTCCTCATTACTAAAAGATATTCCCCCGTAACAGGACTAAGGCTATTATAATACTTCCAAGTATAATACTATTAACAACGACTACAGTAGAGAAAGGCGTTTCGTGCCCGCAGTTTTCGATAGACTCTGTAATAATGCTTCCTGTGTGGGCGCTCGACGATGTGGCAACTGGTGGCTTAGACTATTAATAGAGTGGTATTAATTAGAAAAGATATACTGATGTACGTGAGGATATTCGATTTACTCTGGTATACCAGGTACCTGGTATCGAACTGGACTAGGTACGAATCCGACACACGCATTGTCGGAGGGCAAAATCAAAGATAAAAATAATATCACATTCGTCGTTTTTACGGTTGATAGAACTGAGTCACAAAAGGGTTTCAAAGTATCCATGGAACAATGTGGCGATGTGCACTGCACAATTCAGATTTCAATTCAATTTCAGTTGGATACTCGTGCTCGTATATATCTCTCGGGGGTATATATACTCGAAAGCAGACCCCAACAAATACAGCAGTGCCGTAGGATAGATATCGTATCGCTTCACAAAGTCATGAAAAATAAAATGATACGAAGTACTATTAATATACCTGGTACTGGTACGTAATGAAACAAAATACGCTACCACACCATCAACTGCTCCTGAAATCATGATCAAGATATTGGAGCATGACCTTCTCGTAGTTATGCAATTATGTTATGCCATGAACTGCGTCGTCTGCTGCCTACTTCAAAGTATTCACACTGCTGCGGCCGTAGTCTCAACCATTACGAAGTACTGGTACCAGTATCAAATCTAAAATAAAGCACAGACCAGGCGACGACAATCAGTAACGCCTTTCTTCTCACCTTGGAATTTCCGGCGTATTTTCTGACGTAGCTCTTGATCTCCTCGTCCTCAAGGAGAGCCTTTCCCACGGTCCCCGTCCCCGCGAGGTCCTTACCACCTGCAGCCACCCTCTGTAGGAAACCCGGCCCGAAGGCATTGGACAGCGGCCTTCCGAGCTTGTCCGACTCCTTGCCGAAGGTGTTCGGGATGCTGTTTTGCCATGCCAAGTCCTCCAGATCGTCTTCCTCTCCGTTGCCCCTGGGAGGCGCCATTCAAGCGCGTTGGGGAAAGCCAAAATACGTTATGGGATCAAGTTTACAAGGATTAATTACCCTGGGCTGGGTAATGATCGATATTTCACCCCTACAGTCTATTAATAGCTCAGTAACAGCAACGCCTTCACATTTGGCGGCGTCGAGGACACGAACTTGAATGAACCTCACTTCGAACGTTTCTTTTACAGAAACGCTTGCGCGCGCGTACCTAAAAACATGCCTCCCAAGGTGGTTCCCCAGGAATTGAAACGAAGGGGGTAAGTCCACGTACGGCCGTACACGGTAGGTACCATTACGTCCCGAAGATCGCCCCGTTCAGAGGGGAACAGAGTGCTATAAGGATTTACCCTGGGCTGGGTCATTCTTGGGTAATTCTTGGGTAATTCTTACAACACCCCCAAGCACAACGAGCTGGTATTTTCGGAACAAGTAAAATCGTGCTTGCTTGCGCTCAGAGACGAGCGTGAGGTCGAAGCAGAACGTCAGCAGTCAGTCTCCGTAACCCCCGGCCTCTAAGGTTACTCGATGGAAGGGTGGCAGGGTCATAAGCTTTTTGCATACCACGGCAAAAATTAATCCAACTCTGATTGCAAGCTGTCGCAGTTTATTCCTGAAACGTCGGTGTAACTGTCAAGGGGGTTTCTGCGTGATGCACCACACAAGACATACGCATACAAACACGCAGGTACACAAAAAACACAAGAGAGAAAGACACACACACATCATGGACACACCAAGACATGCAAGCAGCAGGGTGGACGCAAATCGTGGCTTCGTGGGGTCGCGACTCACCCGCCATCTCCAAGAGCCGTGGTGGCTTCGGAGACACTTCCGACCGCTCCGAGCAGCAGCACCATCTCCCTACGAAAAAAAACAAAACAGGAAGGGAACCACAAAACACGCACAAGCACATACACAAGATAAGAGCAATATTAACACGCAGCTTGCAAATACCTGGGATGACTTTTGACGTTTTTTTTTCGTCTTACAGCAGCTAAGGTGTATTTTTCGTTTTTTTTTAAAACAAATATTAGTAGCAAAAAAAACGGTAAAAATATCAAAATACACACAAATCACGTATTCCAGTATTCCAGTAATGTTGAATAGTAGGGGGACGCAGGCAGAATCGAAACACAAATACACGAACATAAGCGCGCAGGTAAGAGGCGTAAAAAGCAAGACAGCACGTTTACGGCAGGGCGGGGCTCCCGATATACCATTGTCGTCACCGCTTCCATTTCCAATACTGTTACCGTCATCGTTACCATTACCATGACCAATACCGCTACCGTTGCCGTGACCATTACCGTCACCGTTACCTTTAAAATTACCTTCACCGTTACCGTTACCGTTGCCGTAAAAAGATGCAGTTACAGTTACCAATACCGCTACCGTTACCAATGCCGTTACTGCAACCAACACCGCTACCGTTACCAAGATCGTTACCGTTACAGTTACCTTTACCGCTACCATTACTGTTACCGCTACCTCTACCGTTACCTTTACCTGTACCGATACCGTTTCCAATACCGTTACCGTTACCGTTACCGTTACCGTCACCGTTACCGTTACCGCTACCATTACCAATATCGTTACCGATACCGCTACAACAGTTACTTTTTACCAATATCGATACCATTACCGTGATCAATGCAGTTGGTGGCCCTTTTTAGCCCTTTTAGAGCCGGAAACGGTTTTCGGGGACAAACATACTTGGAAATAGTGTGGGACAATTTTTTGGGTGGTAAAAGGGTTAAGGTACCCTAGCGCTCTCGGGATTGGAGGTCCCCTACATATCAGCAGAGCTTACCACTTATTCGAAAAAATGGTTGTTACACACTGTTTACGAGACAAAGGGCTACTTTCTAACCAATGGTTGATTGCGTCTGATCGGCTTAGGGTTATGGTTAGGGTTAGTGTTAGTTGTATTTGTCTCCTACACAGGGTATGCCAACCATTTTCTCGAATAAGTGCCTAGCTACCCTCTTTTACATATACCGACATCCCTTATCAGAGTTGGTACCTGGTACCTGGTAGTCAATGGTGGTCAAAAACGGTGCGCAGGAAGTTGAGATCCCTTATATACCGTTTTCCTTCATCGCGGGGTCCCTCGAAGTGGTCTATCTACTTTACCGTTACGTTTACCATCACCGTTACAAGTACCGTTACCGTTAGCTTTACCGCTGTCATTACCGTTATCGCTACCGTCACCAATACCGTTAAATACCGATTGTGATCGAAACAGAGCGCTACATATGTCGGAGTTGATGGGAGTAGAGCATTTTCTCGTTTTCTTTATTTTGATTGGAGGAGAGAAGCATCTCGAACTTGATTGGAGCGGATCGGCGGCTCGAAATTTGATTTGGAAAGGGGAGATGGCTCCCGCGACATTTCGGGGAGTACCGTTACTATTGCCGTTACCAATACCGGTACAAATACCGTTACCGTACCGATCATGATCGAAACAGGGCACTCTCTCGAATTTGATTGGAGCAGAGCATTTTCTCGAATTTGACTGGAGCAAAGCGTTTTCTCGAGGTTAATTGATGAGCAGAGTAGTGTCTTCGAATTTGATTGGAGCACAGCTTTTTCTCGAATTTGATCAGACTAAAGATTTTTCTCGAATTTGATCGGAGCATTATCATTCTCCTGAATTAGATTAGAGCTGAGCGTTTTCTCGAACTTGATTGAGAGGCACAGCAGCGCCTGAAATCTGATTGAAGCAGGGCATTTTCTCGAATTTGGCTGGAGCAAATAATGTTCTCGAATTTCATTGGAGGAGCAGAGCTTTTTCTCGAATTTGATTGGAGGAGCAGAGCGTTTTCTCGAATTTGATTGGAGCAGAGCAGTGCCTCAAATCTGATTGGAGCAGAGCAGGATCTCGAACTTGATCGAAACAAGGGGGTAGCCGCCGCACCGTCTTCTTTGGGTGGCTAATTCCTTTACACTCAGTACCCCGAGCTAAGAGCACTATATGGTGACAAGCCGAAACAGGCACTCTTAACTACACATTGGTCTTATCTGTAGTGAGCAATGCATAGCTTTTAGTATAGGCGGGACAGGCTGTTTTGACCGCTCTTAACTCCCAAATGCTCTTAACTCGCTACTAAATACTTAACTACACATTGCTCTTAATCCGGGGTACCCACTGTACTATTCGGTACATAGTTCACCTGGGGCCGAGACCTGCGCGCTTGAAAGCAGCCTTCACGCCTGCCCCCGTGGGTGCGTCAAAGTTGTAACCAGAGATGTCCGGAGAGGGGTTCCCCTGCTTCTTTTCATCGTACCTGTCGCACGTCGCACCACCGGAAGGGGAAAGGCGGTAACGCCCGACGATCGGCAAATCGCTTTAAGGAATGTTAGAACGGTCAGCATGTGTTGCGAGAGTTGGAAGAACTGCACGTATTTGCAAGATGTTTGATTATAAATACCGCACTACGCACTGTAATAGCCTACACCGCAGTCACGTGAACAGGTAGAGGCTTCTGATTTCGGTTCGATCTCGACAATGATATACAACCCAACAGGTGGGGGTTGAGGTCATGTGACGACTTGAGTACTTTTATAGTCTGATGCAAGAACAGAGGGTTAAAGTAATCAGAGAGTTGGGGTGATGTGCGTAGTACAAGAAAGGCTGCTCAGGTGGGAGTCAAGCTAACGTGACAGGCTACTTGATGGAAGAATGGGGGGTTCAGTACGGTACGCGAAAGCGCTCAACCGACTGGGAGCGACCAGGTAAGAAATTTGGGCTCGAGCTTCGCACGAAACATAAGAAAAACAATTATTATATATGTGGGACACCCTGCCTCACTTAAGAACTTGAGTCTGACCCAAAATTAGAAATACGAACGTTTTATTTTCTGACGTGGTGGCGCGAATTCTGTACAGCAGTACCTACGAGGTTTTGGATAACGTGTCTATTGAATTGGGTTAGTAACGCAAGCGAATGAGTAACATTCGCGTTGCTTTCTCCAGGCCCCACATTTTTTTAACGCAAAGCAGGAGGTAACGGGTAAAGCTGGGGACTGCAATCGTTGAGTACGCGACAATTGATATAGCTACTCACAACAACAAGAAGTCCGGCAGACAAGACCGCACAAACTGCACGTGGGAACATACCCTACACACTGCTAAGGACGTAGTCCCTGTGGCCTGCCCTCGGCTCTGCTGCTGATACAGTTGTTCACCGTAATGCGTGTCTCGCTGCTGTTGTTGCTACTACAGTAGTATGTCTGCTATCATATGTGGTGTGCTTTGTTTGTTTGTCGGGGCGTTGTGCTGTCTATATAGTCTGCATACATTCCAACTCAGCGTTTAGTCTGCGCAAAACAGTAACACATAAAAAAATAAATCAAAGTATGCTTTGCTCAATAAGGCGTTTGAACACGTATTTTCTTGTTTCGCGCAGTGCAATGTTCCGGCTGAAACCCGTCGAAGTACAGATACGGTTTTCCGGACATCGGGCAAGACTGTAATTAAAGTGGTTTTCGCGGACATCAGGCAACACTGTACTGCAGTGGTTTCGCGGACATATGGTTTCGGGGACATCTCAAACATATTTTCCGTTTGTGAGACTCCTAGGCTGAAGCCTGGACAACATGGTAGGTGAACTTGTACTCGTAGCAAAGGGCCAACACTCACAAGAGCAGGCCACAAATAATATTCTCCTTTCTCCTCACCAGGAGGAAAAAAACGACACACCTTAGCTACCACAAAACACACGAGATAAATAACTTAAGCATGCTTGGTTGCCAAGGCGCAGGAGCGTCGCACACAACACCGCGTCGCAACCGTCCAAACGTACAGAACCTGACGGCCGCTAAATTGACCAACGAGCCACCCCGACTTTCCTGCCAGCGATTTTACTATTATATTTGCTGTCAATACTTTTATCCTCGAGCGGATGGGTAAAAACAAAGCTTAAGCGACCCATCACGATCAACAGATTACTATTAATAGTATATTTACCCGCTCCCCGCGTCGGAAAACGCCTTCTGTTTAGGCTGGTTACCAACTGTGACAAGACTACCTACTGCAGCATACTACGGCACTGTGGCAGACTACCTACTGCGACAGACCTCTGCCACTGCTACCTACTTTGGCAGACTACTGCGGCAAACTGTTGAGGCAGGCCTATGATACGGCGGCAGAATACATACAGCAGTGGTAGACTACAATTGGTAGACTACTGCGCCATGTTACTGCTGCCGCACACCACTGCTGTTGTACGGCAGTAGCAGTACTGTAGGTGAACAGACCCTACAGTAGGTGACCACGTACTGTTGTACAGCAGCAGTACTGTTTCATATCATAGAAAAAAAAGGATGAAAAACGTACACAAACCGGACAGTATCACCGATCCCTACTTAACGACCTAGACCTCATAGGGCAGATAAGATTCCTGATCTGTATGATCTAGTTCATGTTCCCGGGTGGAAGCAGTACAGTCTGCACGGTCTATATAGCACACGCCTCCTGTATTGGATCCGTACAGTACAGATCCTTCACAACATGCGTATCATAACGGCAAGTTAGGTGCAGATGATCTAGATCATGATCTGTCTGCTGCGTGAAAGTTTAATTAACCTTACCGTCCTAGCTGTACGAGGATCGGGGGTCCACCGCAGGCGTGAATAGCCTCGGCCCCTCCCATCGCCACGACGTCCGCCAGCGTCATCTCGTTCGTGCGTTGCAGGTTCTTCTTGATCTTCAGGGCGTTGTCCACAGCTGGCTTGAGCCCCTTCAAAGCATCCCTACCCGGTATTACAGCGGGTATCCCCCAGTTAAGAGCATCCGAGTTAAGTAAAGAGTTAAGTAAAGCATTCCAGAGTTAAGAGCGGTCAAAACGGCTTTGTCCCGCATACATTAAAAGCTACTGGTATGTATTGCCCACTACAGATAAGAGCAATGCGTCGTTAAGAGCGCCTGTTTCGGCTTAAGTCATCATACAGTGCTCTTAATTCTGGGTACCCACTGCATGAATAGTAGAAAGCACAACATCCCCAATAGTAGAAAGCAAGACATGCCGATATTGTCACAGCATCCCTAAGTAGAAAGCAAGACAGGCCAATGTTGTCACAGCATCCCTACATAGAGAGCAAGACAGGCCGATACTTATCACAACACCCCTATTATTAATAGTAGAAAGACATCATCCATACTATTAACAGTAGAAAGCACAACATCCCTACTAGTAGAAAAGCAAGACGGGCCGATATTATCACAGCACCCCTACTGTAAATAGAAAGCAAAACAGGCCGATATTATCACAACACCCCTACTGTAAATAGAAAGCAAGACAGGCCGATATTATCACAACACCCCTATTAGTAGAAAGCACAACATCCATGCTATTAATACTGTAGTAGAAAGCACAACACCCCAATTAGCAGAAAGCACAACATCGCTATTATTAATAGTAGAAAAACCCCAACATTCCTGTAATTAGAAAGCACAACACCTCTATCAATAGAGAGCAAAACAGGCCGATGATAATACGCGTCAGCTGTGGATTCGACAATTTAACGCATCGTACAGATCCCCAATGCCCAATTAATGATCTAGCTATTTCAGGACAGATATTACATAGTCCTGATCTGTTATGATCTAGTTCATTTTGCGGGGTGGGAGCCGTGTAATCTAATAGGGTAATTGTCAAAGCGGGGTATACCCCCTTTTTTTCGGCCATTTGGGGGTATAGGCAAAACGCGCCGTCGCCAGGCGCTCCCGCGTGCCCAAACCTGCCTCAAAT
>JAYJME010002261.1:0-14099 GCA_036873775.1 Costaria costata
CCCTCCCAAACCAGCAATAATCTGTAACCCCTTGAGAGCCGGAAACGGTTTTTGGGGTCAAACCAGCTTGGAAATTGTGTGGGGATACTGTTTGGGGGTAGTAATCGGGTTCGCAAACGTTTTATGGCTGGTCGACACGAGGAACGACACTAGATGAAGATCGTATCTTGCAACAATCTCTTGTTGTGCGAAAGCACTGTCGAACGATGACATCGGGGTGGCCAGGGGTACCGGGTTTCATGAGATACGGCCGGGATATGATTTCAAAACCGGCGGTTTCGTTAAAGAACAGTTGGGGGGGGGACTACTGTAGAACGACTCGAAAGTGAATGTGGCCGTAACCCTCCTACTGTACACCACCAGTCAACCTCTCCACGGCAGCGTTGTCTTCACGGTCTACTCAGACGATAGGGGCGCGCCTCTGACGCGTGATGCGTGCTACGATAGAGGTTGCTCTTTTTGGCATTTTTGTTTCTGAATGACAGGACTCCTTAACCCAAACTCGCCGGAACGTCATTCTTCTTTAGCAATTTGAGTTTTTTTTAGTGCCTAGTCCATGGGGTTTCTCTTCGGTCTGCCCTTCCAGTTTAGCCAAAAACTGCTTTTGGGTGTGATTCGGAGCTCCTAACGTTAAGAGCCTCAGAGGGAAAAGGGTGCACCTCTATCATAGCATGGGTCGCGTGCTACGATAAAGGTTATATATTTTTTTGCGTTTTTTGTTTCTGGAGGACGTGGGCTCCCTGACCATCGTTTCGTCGCGGTGACATTTTTTTGTTTTTCAACAATCTTGTTAATTGTCATACCTACTGCAGGTCATATGGGTTTCGTAATGAGCACCTGCTCTTTTCGTTTAGTCGAAAATAGTTTTGTGGGTGGAGTACAGAGCTCCTAACGTGAGAAGCCTCGGTAAACCAGAGTGGGGGTCCATCCCTATCGTAGCATGCGCGTCCTCTACATGCTTCTGAGCGGTTGTCGCTCGACGAGCTCTGTAGCCCACCAAATAACTGGCTTTTGATATGACCCATGCTACGATAGAGGTGTTGTTCCATGATGTTGTTTTCTGAGGTTCTTCACTTTAGGAGCTCGGTACCTGACCCACAAACTAATTTTGAGTAAACCAAAAGTGCCACAAGGTGAGCAAAGCCCTGTCCGAGGTATACAAACAAATACTATTGCAAAACAAGAATAACACCCCGACGATATCCGGTTAAGGAGCCCCTTTATTCAGAAAAACAAACGCCAAAAGGTGTAACCTCTATCGTAGCACGCGTCATATATAAAAAGCAATGCATAACCGGATCGACTACGGCGCCCACGTCCTGGGTGCCGCAAACGAACAATGTTTGTTTTACCACGAATGAGATCCCAACTATGTTTTGGGAATTTGTTTAGTGATGGCGTGGGACATACATACGTCGGACAAACACGGCCCAACTCTATCGTAGGATTCCCCGTCTTCTTCTTGCCACGAAATGGCGTGGCGTTTGAACGAGCCAACTACCGACCTGCTGTAAGACCTTCCGACGCGCCTTCCCGACCGCTCGCCGAGGGTTTGGGTTGCAAACACCCCCCCTGTAAAAGCTACGCACATAGTTTTGCAAATATCCTTGCCCAGGCTTCGTCTTTTATGGCCTGCTCTACTCGTACGGTAACGGTATCATTTGATTGGCAAGTTTGTTTGTGACGTACGGTTCTCAATTTACCTGTAGTAACTTGACCTCAATCTCGTTAAATTCATAGACACGTGCTGCGATAGGGGTGCGCCAGGTTTTTCTTCAGGCTCCTCATTTTAGGGGCTCTAGATAGCTAAACTAAAGGTGCAACTCGATAAGAAAACCCACGACCTAGTTATCAAAACAAATCGGATTGCAAAACAAGAATGACACCCCGACGAGTTCGGGTCATTGGAGCCCCGTCATTCAGAACCCAAAATGCCAAAAAGTGATACCTCTATCGTAGCCACGCGTCGACGCGATCTTTTTCGTCGTGTATCTGCTGTGTGTTGGCTACGAGACTGTTCATCGGGTTGTTCGTTTCTTTTTCCCCGACGCTCTAATACGGCTGGACATAGTAAATAGGACCAAACATTGTTGGCAAAAATAGGGAAATATGTATTTTTGGTGTCAACGGTAGTAGGTTTTTATTGTGTCTACAGTAGGTCCTTCTAACTCTGGACCAAATATTGTTGCAAAAATTGGGAAATGTATATACGAAGTATCTATAGTAGGTCCTATTGTGTCTACAGTAGGAACTACTAACTATGGACCACATGTTGTTAGCAAAATTATGGAAATACGTATCTACAGTAGGTCCTATTGTGTCGACATTAGGTCCTACTAACTATGGACCAAATATTGTTGCCAAAAATGTGGAAATACATACATCTACAGTAGGTCCTACTCTGTCGACAGTAGGTCCTACTAACTATGGACCAAATATTGTTAGCAAAAATAGGGAAATATGTGGCTACAGTAGGTCCTATTGTGTCTACAGTAGGTCCTACTAACTATGGGCCACATATTGTCTGCAAAATTATGGAAATACTATCTACAGTAGGTCCTTTTGTGTCGACAGTAGGTCCTACCAACTATGGACCAAATATTGTTACCAAAAATGGGGAAATGCATACATCTACAGTAGGTCCTACTCTGTCTAGAGTAGGTCATATTAACTATAGACCAAATATTGTTAGCAAAAATGGGGAAAAAAAAATATATATATCTACAGTAGGTCCTACTGGACCAAATATTGTTGGCAAAAATAGGGAAATATGTATCTACAGTAGGTCCTGCTCTGTCTACAGTAGGTCCTACTAACTATGGTCCTATTAACTAGGGAGAGGTAGAGACTCCAGCAAGACACCACGTAGAATATACAATGCACCGATATACCGTAGGACGCGTTTTTTTTTATTAATTACTAATTTGGACCTTAGAGGCGAAGAACGACGATGATACAATTTGGACGATTGCAGAAAACGGCGTCCACTGCATGGTTGAGCGCTAAACGTTTGAGCCGGAAACGGGTTTTTGGGGACAAAACCACTTGGAAATAGTTTAAGATCCTTTTTTGGAGTAGTAGAAGGTTTAAACGATGCAAGTGAGTCGTACGGCACCGGCACCGCGCAATGATACTGGTGCTACGGTATGGGGTGGGGGGGGGGGGTTATCCATATTTCATCACAGCGTTTAGCCCCCTTCCGACGAGCGACGCATTGTTTGACTATTAAAATTGTACCTTTGGCTTTGTTTTGGCGCAGCGCACCGAACGTATCCGAGGGGGGGTGGGGGTGCACATCGCGATATATATATCACAAATCAAAGCCGTATACAACAAGGCTATACAAAGAAATACGATGGTCATTCTTCCAAGTGTCCATGATCAGTTCAACAAAAAGGCCGAAAGGCACCCCCCCCCCTCTTGCCGCAGCATGATCACACCAACAACACTGGTAGACAGAGTAGGCAAACCGTTAGGCGCCTGTTGTGTCCAACCCGCCAGGGCCACACGGCACAGCGACTAACCTATTTGCTCACAGTAATATAATGCAGTATGTTTTGTTCTTCGACCCATTTTATTCCGACGCTCTGCATTATAGGAGCTCCATATCACAACCCGAAAATATTTTTGTAGTAAACTGGAAGGGCAGCCGGATGAGCAAACCCTAGGACTAGGCATTTAACAAAGTCATACTGCTAAACAATAATGGCATTCGGACGATTTTGGGTTAAGAAGCCCGTCATTCAGATGCACAAAAATGACAAAACAGGCAACCTCTATCGTAGCACGCGTCCTTCGCGTGATATACACAACCTAAATGCTTATTCTGAAATAAATGACAAAGTTCACATGCGCGAGTGGTCTAAACGCGGCGATATAGACGGTGATAGCCCACCCTCCGGTAAAACCAGTCCCCACCAAGGACACATTCGCATGGTTGCTATCTAAACGCCTCTTTTGAGGGTTTGTTCCTAAAAACCCAAACGTTTTTCGCGAGTCATATAGGCCCAATCTCGTCCGAATGTCATTTTTGTTTAGCATCAAGACTATTTTAAATGCCTAGCCCATGGGTTTTTCTCGTCGGGCCGCCCTTTCAATTTTACTCTAAAACATGTGTTTGATGTGGTACGCAGCTCCTAACGTGAAAAGCTTCATAAACAAAATGATGCACACGTCTATCGTAGCATGATGGGTCAGATGCACCCAAGGAAAAAAGTGATATATATGTATATATATATCTTGCTGATTGTACTGCTTCCACCCGGCAGCAGAGAGAGGCTGGATGTTACACACCATGAAACTATCTTCCCTGAAAAGCCTAGATCATCAAGTGGAGACCGAACATGTGTCCGAAGTGTGCAGTCGTGTGCGTCGTCATACCACCACCAAACACCTCGAATTTCATTTGTATGAAGTCCTTGATAAGGCCACGCGCTAAACCAAGACCTTCCCACGCCTTTGACGTTGTCAACGTTGATCGATCGCATCGCAGCTGACGAAACGGCGCCGGTGGCAGCCGCTCATTGAATCCAACGGGCTGGGCTATCTCTCCACCCAAGAGCACGTCACCCCGCACATCGGCGTAACCGCCCGGTTCTTCGGGTTCAACTCTGTCGCCGACGAGGAGGCGTTTTCTTCGCGACAGCTCGACCAACCAGAGTACAGATCTCGGTAAGACTGCAAACATCACATCCAAGAGATATAACCGATGCCCACTTCGTTGACCTTAATATTTGATGGAAAATGCATTTCTGGTGCTCTGTATGATCAGGCTCTACGAGGGACGCAGAGGTCTTTGCACGGAGAGACCTCAACCAACCGGAGTACACATTTATTTTCGGAATGAGTATAACTGCGTATAGGCCACGACAGAGTTGCATGATGACAGGCGCCAAGACGGGGGTATGCTGGTTACGTTCGGGACGAATTATTGGCGCCTGGCGGACCTACGTTTCGTTACCAAGAACTATCTCAGACACCCTTGGAGCCTCGTTTAGCATTATTATAAAAGAAGCAAAAAAAACGTCAGCTGTGAGATCGAGGATTTCGTCGAATCTCAACTTTGCAAGCTGCGTGGGATACTTCGATCGCGCGTACTCCGTGTTTTGTGAAACCTATTGGAGAATGTATAGTCTCATTATCGAGATGAAGACGATTTAGCCTTTATGGACCTCGGGAGGTGTACAAACGTTGGGCATGCATGATTTGATGAAGGATACATATTAATAGTAAGGATATGTAGAGTATTATATATTGCTATTCGATGTATATAAAAACGATTGAAGGGTGCATCCGGATTTATGCTACGTTTTTATCGTATACTTTGTAAAAATGTTGTTGTATGAGGTTCGAAGTCCTCGACTAGAGAGTCCTGGACAGCTGGGGCGATACGCCTCTCGAAGTACGGACCCCTCGAGGCATGATATGGCGGCGGACTCGTTGTCCCTTTTCGCCGTGTTTCTGAGTTGGCTGCGTACAGGTTTCGTCACGTATCAATTTTGCAGCGCACACCGTGAGTTCTTGCTGCGACACGCGCTATAACAAAGGGTTGTTGCCACTATGTATCGTCCTATACCTTACCACTGATCGCGACACCCCCGAAACATTGTCGTTTTTCATTGCTGAAGGGTTGTTTGATAAATTGCGCTGGATAGTTCTACTAAGTTATGCAGGTCTCGACCAAACCAACTGCGACTCTCAACGTGTCTGGCCAAGAACTCCGTATGATAATTGTCCCGCATTTGTCCCGCATTTGTTTCGCTATTAACAGCACACAACCTTACTTCGCTGGTCTATGCGGGGTGTTATCCGACAACGCACTCCCGTATTCCTTCGTGTGTCTCGTGCGCTCTGTTTGGTGTCTCGGATTTTGTTTCGTTTTTTTTCCGGTTGACTGTGCCATAAAGCTACGATGAGGTGGCGCAGGAGGCGATCGAACAGTCGACGATGACGGCCGACGATCCGTTCAAGCAGGCCGCCATATCCTTCTTCGACAACAAGCTCGGCTCTCTCGTGCCCCTCAAGGCCCTGCACGTCATGCAGTGAGTTCAAGGAGCTGCTACGTTTTGGGACGCAAAATTGCGGTATCTATCCGCACCTACTGTTTCTGAGGCACCTGTCTTGATAATCTCTAACCAGTTCCACACCCCGAAACCTTCCTTTCAAGGAGGAAAACACGAGTTCACCCCGATACACGACTGTTATCTCACGGACTTGATTGTGTGTACAGTAGGTCATGCTGAGTCCTGTTAACTATGGACCAAATATTGTCAGCAAAAATAGGGAAATACGTAGGTTTTGGTGTCTACAGTAGGTCCTATTGTGCCTACGGTAGGTCCTATTGTCTATGGTCTCCCGTAATACCGATCAAACGTACCCCACACTATTTCGAAGTAGTTTTTCTCCTAAAAACTGCTTCCGGCTAAAAAGAGGTTAACCGCAGAACTACCCGATGTATCTTAACTACTTTACGATTCGTTGCGTCGTGTGCCTGGGTCATGTGACTGTTCATCGGTTCGGTCGTTATTTTTGTTCCCCAACGCCATGGTGTTTGGAGAAGGAGGTAGAGAGCTCCTCCGATGGGGAGCCTCTAAGAAAAGGTGGGGTGTGTAACCCCCTACAGTGTCATGCGTCGGACCAATCCACCCCTAGGGGGTGCACACATCACCAAATGTAAAAACATAGGTAACAGATACAGGACTACAACCAAAAGGGTAGTAGACGCTTGCTAAGATAGAGGTTACACTTTTTTTTGGCATATTTGTTTCTGAATAACGGGGTCCTTCAACCCAAACTCGTGTGAACGTCGTTCTCGTTTAGCATTATGATGTTGTGAAATGCCTTATGCAGGGGTTTGCTCGTCGGGATGCCCTGCCGGTTTACTCAAAAACGGTTTTGGGGTGTGTTATGGAGGTTCTAAAGTGAAGAGACTCAGAACAATATGGTGCACCTCTGTCGTAGCACGGACCAGTCTCTTCAGAGTGCCTCTGGCCGGCGAAAACAAAAATGGACTTCAAAAGTTACCCGCCGACCGTAGCAGCAGTCCTACAACATTCCACCCGCTACATTGACCCACATGCCCCGTGAGGAATTCAGATGGGGATCCTGAATCAAGGACTGTATCGCCGATCACAGCAGCATCGACTGCACCACGCAAAAGCGGGCAATGCACGGTTGGGGGGTGATTATTTTATCTACGGTATATATACACCATACGTTTTCTGGAGTACTCGGAAATTGCTGAATATACGCTACTACCGCACAAGTCCATCGAACATAGATATCCGGGCACGGCTAGAGCACCTTGGTGCCGCCAGATAACGTACTTGTACTCAACGTCCCGGTATGGACTCCAAAATAGAATAATTACATAATATGTACAAACTCAAGACAAGAATTACTCGATGCCAACCCCTTTACCCGCTGCACCCCTGTCACAATTATCCAGTACTCGCTCGAGGCATGAAGAAAATCATTCCATCCACCCCCCCCCGCCCCCCCCCGCCCCGCCCCCGCTCAATCTACTATCTGCACGATCTAGATAATGTTTTTCGGGGTACGATCTGCACGAGACCGCTCGTGCTCGTGCTCGCGTGCTTGCAACACTGAACAGTAATAATCCTGTTTGGAGGTAACTTCGAGTACAAGAAAGCCTGATGTGTGTAATAGGGTTATCGTCTCGCCCACTTGGCGATGTGTGTAGTACGTACTGATTTGTGCTAGATGTCCACAGCGGCAGTCAGCTGCCCTGACTGACTAGCACAGTGAAGGTTGATGCACATCTACCAAACTCACCGTTCGGGGCCCGTTTGGCTGTCAAACCTTGACCAGGCAATCAACTCAAGGGTTCACTAACAATGACATAGTCTGGGTTCTAGTATTACGGGGGACTCTCTCATAGTTAATACTGGTAGGGCCTTCTGTGGACACAATAGGACGTATTGTAGATGCCAAAATCAGTGTATTTCCATATTTTTGCTAACCATATCTGGTCCATAGTTAATAGGACTTACTACGGTAGACACAATAGAACCTACTGTAGACACAATAGAACCTACTGTAGACACCAAAAACAAAATATTTCCACCTATTTTTGCTAAACACTATTTGGTGCTATTTACTATGGTCCCGCGCAATATTAATTGTGTGTTACACTGTTATACCTATCTCGCACTGCCAGCTCTTGGGCGGCTATGATACCTCTGCCTGTAAAGAGCGAGTGATGACACCATTCGTCATTTTGGCCGGCAGGTGGCCGCGTCCCCTAAACCTTCCTATGTAAATAATCCTTCTGCGCTTTTCACGTGGAATCTCCGCGGATTGAGTAATAAATCGCACATCCGATCAGAAGTGTTTTTAGGGGACTGTTTTATAATGATTTTAAGGCGTGTTTGGTAAAACGGGGATACTTCCGTGTGTGTCTCCGCGGATTGAGTAATTATCTCACATCCGACGGGTAGTGTTTTTAGGGGACTGTTTTATAATGATTGTAAGGCGTGTTTGGCAAAACGGGGATACTTCCGTGTGTGTTCCCGAGCTTTAGCCGTCACCTGCCGTCATGTCGACTGGTTGAGCCGTTCCGGTCATGTGCATCTCTTGATGAAGCGCGGTCACTCCACGTCGATATCTCTGCTTGCAACTTGTAACGACGGCAGGCAACCGGACACCTTAACCGCTATGGACTTTTACAGGCTCTCGCTCACCTCTCAGCTTGCCATATACAACGGCGTCGTGCTCTCTTGGAGGGAAAAGGTGCGTTCGGTACGAGGGGATATGTATTTCCAATAGCATCCCATTTTTTACCGCCTGACAATGTCTTGCGGTTTGGTTGCACTCACACCATCCACACAGGTAAATGAGAATCGCGCAGGATGCAATGACTTCAGACATTGATAGACGTCTTTGCCAGCCAGATTGGTATTTTTTTGTCGACATACCCGGATCGCAACAGAGTTTAATGACGCGTACGGCATAGCGCGCAGGATAGGACGCACCAAACGTGTTTCCAGCTCCTGGTTCCCGGAGCATGTGTATCTCCACCGATACTCTTGGGGTTGAGCACAGGAATTCAATCGGGAGCCCGATATCAACAGCCCCAAGGCCTACAGGTCTACCACGACAAAAGTTGCAAACAAATAGCGGTAGTTTGGGTTGTTCGTTGCTTTAGGAGACGCGTTAGTCCTGAGAAATGAAATGTCCAAGACTTGGCTTGCTTCGGAAACCCCGCTCGTAACACACCTCCATCCATCCATCCATCGACGCGTGCTACGATAGAGGTAGCACATACTTAGTTGGCCGAAACGGTTTCTCTATGACGGGATTTCTCGCCCCGAAGTCGTCGGAAATTCCGTTGGATTTTTCTGCACAAGTTTCGTTGCATGCCTAGGCCATGGGGTTGGTCATCAGATATACTCGTAGCAGTTTCAGGTTTCTCGCAATTCGTTGTTGGGAGAGGTCTCGAGGTCCTCAGGTGAGGCACCTCAGAAAATTAATCATGAAACAACATCTCTACCGTGACATCATGGAACAACAACCCATCCCCAAGAATTTAAGGCCGATTTCCTTGACCGCGGGGGGGGGGGTGTACGCATATCATGCACGGCCGTAGTCGTATGCCCATAGACCTTCGCAACCCTACTATGCCGGGACGGAGCACGTCGGGTTTTCACCGACCAGGCAAACATTGCTACCACCAAGCGCGAATCGCCGTGAGGTGTTTGGCGATTCGCATGAAGGGTGAACTGCATCCTACGAAACACCGCCGCTCGTAAGACGGACGCTAGCACCTTGTGCTTACTTTCTTGCTTGCGGATAACAGTGACCAATGAGTTACTTTATTTTCTGGTGTGGCCATCGCAGGGACAATGATGTGTATTGCTTACTATGTAACTGCCTCGTGGGTGCCTTACGGTATTCACACTACGTGATACGACCATTCTCCTTGTGCGAAGTTAGGGTTCTCCACGATGCACAATATGATCTAACTCGAGAACCATCATGGTGACCGCCAAACAAAACAAAAACGAAAACGGTACCCTGGTTGTCCAGCTCACGCAGTGACTGGCGTGTTCTACAGCGTTGTTGCCAACCGACGCCAACCCAACCTATATATATATACCGTTTTTCTGTGTTCTACGCCTTGGGTTGGAAACACGTAGGTTTGTACAAAAGTCGGTTTTGGAGATTCATCCACGCGGTATTACCTTGCCGGTTATGTGTAACACGCTAAACCTTTGAGTCGGCACCACCGAAGACCCCAACGAGCTGTTAGCCGGACTGATTGATAGTCGTTTCCCGGAGGTGTAGACTCTCCGCCATAGTGGGGTTCCATACTATTAGGGAGGCTTGTTGAATGCGGGATACATTTTGTATGTTTGGGGGCGAGGCCCCCTCGGCCGGGAAGAGCTGACTTGGCTCTGACTACAGGTAGTTTGTGGGTTGGCCACCAGCTGTCTTCGCCAAACCAACGTGCCGAATGAAGGTACTCAGTTGGTTAACGGTACCAACAGAAGCGTTACTAGTCTCGAACTCCTGCCTACCCAAAGCTTTACCAAAACACGCGGTGCATGTCTATCTCATCCGTTTGTGGTGTGTGTGTCTTCCTACCCAATACGTAACTCCTTCGTCTCGGAAGGCATCGACAACGTAGCGCGGGTTTATTCTTGTAAGTAAACAATCGGTACACCCGTGAGCCTGTCCGAGGTTTTGTTTACCTCTCTCTGTGTAGACGTAACGGTTAATCACCGAGAAACGACATGCCCCCGTCAGGGAACACGTCAAAGGAAGGCATGGATGAAGGGCGACCAAACAAAAAAACCAAACCCGTCGCTATTTGGTTTGGCTAGATACGGGTAGGGGTTGTCCAAACCCAAAAAAATAATAGATAATGGTAGTTGTAAAATACCTTGCATCCTGTTTTCTTATTTCGTCCTGTGACCACAGCGCTTTGGTTGGTGTTCAATTCTGCCCTCTGGGGGTGGATGTTTTGTGTCGTTTGGTATTTTTCCGGGGCCCCTTGGCAATGAGTAATTGCTATTTTGAGCAAAGCGTTTTTGTACTTTCCGATGATGACGCTGAACCAAAAAAAGTCCGATGGAAGTAAAGCATGTTCCCCATGTCTAAGCCCCGCGTTTCGGAACCCCTGTGTGCCTTCCGATGACCGGAGTATGTCCCTGAAGCGAACATGATACTCAGATCGCTGTGTGTATATTACCATCCTTGTCTTGACTGCTCGTACTTTGCTTGCATCGTGCTAGACGTTTCTGAATCCTACAAGCAATGCACACAGTTGTTTTGACGACTGTAGACGTTCCTGCTTCCGACCAACGCATGCACCAGTCAACAGCCACAAATACCCGCAAGCGCAGGCTCCTGCTGGTGAGAGCTGCATAAAAAGATACCTGGTAGAATCGTTGCGCAGTCGTCTTGCGATTCATTCTTCTCCGCAACTCTATTTTACCTTCGACCAGATCCGCCACGACCTGCCCCGTCCACCTACGGTCGTCAGGTGAGCGTACTATTACGGGGAACCATAGTATATAGGACGAATTATTGTTAGCAAAAACTGGGAAATATATATAGGTTTTGGTGTCTAGAGTAGGTTGTATTGTGTCGACAGTAGGTCCTATTGTGCCTGCAGTAGGTTCTATAAACTCTGACCCGAAATTGTTGTCAGCAAGAATAGGAAACCAAACAGGTCTTGGTGTCTACAGTAGGTCTCATTGTGCCTACAGTTTAGGTTTTATTTACTATTCCCCCCCGTATTACATATGTTCTAGAGGCACCACTCAGGGCGGAAATATAAGGACCCCGTTTCATATTCACATTTAGACGCAAACGGCCAGTGCTTATGGTAGGGGGGGGGGGGGGGGCGTCAAGTCATTTTTGTTCCTCTCATCAGAGCCACTCGAAAGCGCGACTATATTGTAACCTACTTGTTGCACTCTGAAAGCCTTTGTACTGCGTTTTGGTTTCGCGAGTTTCGCCACCTTTGGTGATTCTTTGGTGCCTCGCCCAAAACACACACATACACACACAAAACAATATTTAGGGAGACGAGGTGAATCACTCGCTGGAGTGGCCCAAACGTGGTACGTAGTGAAGATCGGGGTTCGCTCCTCTCTTACCGTGTAGAACCAGCGCAACTTTCGCTACAGTCGCCGCTCCGGAGGGAACATTTTGAGTGCAGCTTGCCCGTTTCGGCTTCCGTCTTACTTTCGTCCGCCGAGGAGACAAGTGGTTGTCGATTACCAGGTACGTTGTGAGAAGCATTAGTGTTACGCTTTATGTTTGCGTGAATCCGGGGTCCATAGTTTCTGTTGTTTCATCATGGCACTACAATAGTTGTTTTGACACTCAAACCGAGTATTTGACAAATTCTATGGAGTTGGGTTCCTCCAAGCGTTTTCTGAGGTTCCTTACTTGAGGAAATCTACGAAAGCGCATCACACCGAAAACTCCGACGTTTGAGAAAACAGCATGCATTCTTAACCCGATGAACATGAAACACGAAAATGACTCCAAGTATTCTGGGTATTTCCTCCATTGAGGGGCCGTGTCAGTCAGAGACAGTTTGGCCAGAAATTGATACCCCCATCGCCGCAAGCCTTTACTGTCGGGTGCCAAAGGGAAGGTCAACAGGTTGAGACCAGATATGAAAGCGAGCAGAAAGAATAGCAGGCTGGTATTCACTAACCGGTAGAAACTAAATAATTTCGGGAGTTCTTCTTGCACGCCGTAACTAGTGTAAACATCACCCATCCTTATCACTTTCACTACTCCAAAATGTATCCCACACTGTTCTTAAGAAGGTTTGACCCCGAAAACCGTTTCTGGCTGTAAAAAGGTTAAGTAGCAGACCCCGCGGGGGACCGGCTTTCGTGTTATTTGTTACCGTACTGTTGTGGGGGGAAATAGCGATCAGAGGAAGGACCAGCTAGGCTTCGTAGAAACAGTGGGCACACACCTATGTATTTTTATATATTCTTGTTATGTAGCAGGTGTCCTGTCCTGTACAAGCGAGATGCGAGGCGTGTATATCAGGATATGCTCGAGGTCGGCGGCGTCGTGGGAATACCGTACCCAGGAGATGTCTGTCCACGAAAAGATGTGCACGTACGACACATGCTACGATAGAGGTGCACCGGTTTTTTTCTGAGACTTCCTCACTTTAGGAGCCCTGTACTTCACCCACATACATTTTTTTGGTTAAACTAAAAATGCAACCGAAGTGACGAACCCATCACCTAGGGTGTACAAACAATATTGCGAAAACAAGAATGACACCCCGCCGGTTTTGGGTTAAGGAGCCCCGTCCTTCAGGAACAAAAACGCCAACAAATGCTACCTCTATCGTGGCACGCGTCGTCACGATGCGTGCTGAGGCCAGGGTGCACGGCATGAACAGTGGTTCCTAACGCCTAACATGAAGAGTTATGTTCCTCACCCAGACACGGACTATGCATAAGGCTCTAAAGTAACGTACGTCCGATACACGATCGAACGGGCCCATTTTCTAACGAGTAGCATACCTCTTGTACGCATACACACACGGGGTACGAAGAAGATGTTGTGTACTACGTATAGGTGGCTTTTTCGTTGAAGGGCTCCGTCGGTGAGACACATCGTGTGCCTCGGAGGTAGAAATTAGGGAACGTCGTGAATCAGCTTTAATAAAACTTATTGATTCCGTCCACCCCCCCCCCCTCCCTATGTTGTATCATCTTATAACATACCCAACGAAAAAAGCAACATTAACCCAAGACAGTAATCAATTGATTTTGTCCAGCCGGTCCCCCCGATAGTCCGGTACGTAGACAGCGGTTGTAGTGGAGGTAGGTTATTTGGAGAAAGGAAATACCCTGTCTCTACAACCCCTGGCGTGGGTCAGACACAATGCGACCCGAGTCGGCGACGATAAGGAAAGACGAACTACTCTATTTTCGAGATAACGTGTAAGGCACGTACCGTAGTGAAGAGGGGAGGAAAGAGCCTGCCTTGTGACCCAGGATCTGAGTTACAACTACAGTAGGTGGGAGAAGTAAGAGGAATCAGACGAAGACGTTGAACGAGATTGAAAACAACAAACCCGCCCCCCCCCC
>JAYJME010002262.1:0-14098 GCA_036873775.1 Costaria costata
CACGCACTGTCATGCCAGCGTACTGGGTACGACAGGCACAGCAGCAATTCCTACACAGATAAATCAAAAAGAAAAAAGAAAGAAAAAAGTATATATATATATATCATATACCAGGTATATTTTAAAGGAAAATGCGAAATAATTTCGCGTTTTCACTACACGAGGTATCATATATATATAATAGATCATCGGACGGCCGCCCCGCCGTGTAGCACCGTGTAGGCCTTGCCACCACTCGCGAGCGCACACAAGACTGGCCCAGAGTCGTTCCCAAGGTCATTCACAGGCCACGGCCGATCGAAGAAAGCGCAGCGGGCTTCTGGGCTCTCTCCATCGAGTTGTCGAAGTTAAAGTTGTCGCACAGAGGTAGCCGAGCGAACCAGCTTGCTGAGAGGGCAACAGCTGACAATTTTGTCGCGTCGGGCGTTGTCGCGCGACGAGTTGGTGATCGATTCACTCTCACTCCCCGAGACGCTCGGACATCTGCCTACGAGCCGGGTTGTCTGCGGTGGGACCACCACGGACACAGTTTCCACGAGCGCCGCGGCTGTGAGGGCGGTTCTGTGTCGAGTGGACGATTATTTGTACCAGGTATATACGAGCTGCTGCGCCTCTCTGCACGTCAAGAGTCTGCTTACCGTAAAAAACTGAAATTTCAGTATTATGCGAAACAAAAAGTGTGGCGATTAAGACCAACCCCTTAATTAACGCTTGTGTAGAGTTTTTAGCCTACTTCTAATCCCCTATCCCACCACATTTTTTTATTTTTTTTAATAAGGTCCCACCTACGTATAGAATCCGTGCTTTGAAATATCGTACTGAACGTAAGCAAGAGCTTCAAGACATGGGTATCGCAGAGGATCGACTACGTAAATGGGTTCTGTACGTACGCATGTGGCAATTTCAAGTTTCCCAGTTTCTGGCAGGGAGGGGATGACAGGCATGCGTCCCCCATTTAACCCTGTAAGTGCTGCACTACTAGAGAATCCGATTCCAAGTTATCTGTCCCGGAAACGGCAGTGCGGGGTTCTAAAGCCTGGCAAATTGCCAAGGTTCTGGTTCTGGGGGCGGCTTTTCCACGTTTGCCATTTTCTGGTAATACGGCGGGGAAGAGAGCCTTCGGTAGGCTTCCTATTACGGGGGACCATAGTAAATAGGACCACGTATTGTTTGTAAAAAATAGGGAAATATATAGGTTTTGGTGTCTACAGTAGGTTCTACTGTGTCTACAGTAGGTCCTATTAACTATGGACCAAATATGGTTAGCAAAAATAGGGAAATGTGTAGGTTTCGGTGTCTACAGTAGGCCCTATTGTGTCTACAGTAGGTCCTATTTACTATGGTTCCCCGTGATAATAGTCGTAGTAACTCAGATCATCTAATGGTTACATAGCAGGGGCTCTTCTCCCCCTCCCAACTACGGTACTTTCGAGAAGGGGTCAGCACTTTCTTCCCTCGTCGACTCGCGTCGAATTATGCTTACCCACGCTCTGTTGGTGTCTTTCGAGAAATAAAAAGGCCATTCTCGTACGCGTACGGAGAATCGAAACCCGCGACATCAACGCTTGTACTGTAAAGTAGTATTCGAGGCTATCTACTGGACCACCGGAGCGACCGGACGATAGGATTGGTGTGTGGGCGACAATCGTGTCGCTGTTCACACACGGCGACAACCGACGTCTCTCCTCGACCCTCCATCACATGATACCAGGCACCCGTTCGTACGTACATAATACCAGCGCGAACGCGTACCTGGTATACCAGATACGGTACAGTACGAGGTAGGATCTCAAATATCTAAGATCGATCTTGTCAGGCGGCCGTTAAATTTCGTCTTTGACAACTGCCAACGGTACGGGTATGATGATCCAAGAACCGTCGCTCACCACGCCGACTTTGGTGTGTTGGTGTGTTCGTATATCTGCACCGACACGCTGGCTGTATCAACGTACCAGGTATGTATGCATCTATCTCTTCCCGACTGACCGCTCATCGACAAGCCAATAACCAACGCATCGTCTTATGATAGCATACGAAGTACACATCATCAATATTCGCACGACGAGCACAGCAGCAGTGCGTACGTACGTACGAGTACGTACTGGTAGTTTTTAGTTTTTGGTGAAGTGTACTGCAGAGTGCTGCTAACCTTTTTGCTCTCTCCAGCGAGGACCCAATGCCACATGTGTGTTGTCTCCCCTCCGACGAAGGCTCTCCGTCCTAGAGCTCGACGGCACCATCGCTGGACACCGCGCACGCACGCAGACGGCGGCGGCGGCGGCGCAGACGATGTGAAAAAGCGCGAGCAACAATCCCACTCGCTGAAATCCGTCATCGTGTCGCGAATTCCGTCTTCGTTGCCACACCACTATTAATATATACCTGGTATATTTTTTGGTTTGTTCCGTTTCGCGTGCGTTATATGCGGCGCAATTACTATCCGCCGACTCTCGACTAAAATGCGGCTCAAATTGCTCGCAGTACGACGATCGATGCGACGATACGACGGCGGTGTAGACAGCTAGCGTGAAGCTTCGGGCAAGAGACCCCGCCCGCTCTGCTGGGGGGCCGAGCCAAACGCGCGGGTGTAGGGGTGCGAGGGGGGCAAGGTAAAAATGGCGGACAAGAAGCCCGAGAGGAAACAGGAGTGTGTTCAGGTCGTCGTGCGATGCCGGCCGTTCAGTACCAAGGAGACGAAGGAGAATCGTGGCAACATCATCGCCATGGAAACTGCCCTGTTTCAGGCGCGTATGATGCATACATATATGATCCTTAGTCCTTATATCATGATCATTGTTGGGTAGGGCGACCTAGCACTGATGGCTACTCGCTCGGCCGAGTGGCATGTACTGCTGGTCTCGTGCTGCGCCGTCAAACTAACGGTACTGCTGTACGATACCAGGTATATACGTTCTTCGCTTTCGGGCAGGCTCAAATTCTCAAATTGTTGGGCGAGGGATATACGTATCACAACGTACGTAGTGCGTTCCTACTCTAATTGCAGTACACTGATGATTTTCATGTGTTTTATGCAGAAGTCAACCCTAACAATTCATGAGGCAGTGCTGCTTGCTGCCGCGTACATTGTGTTTTTTCCTACGTATTACCAGGTATGTCTCACCGTCCCTGGCGTCAGTTGATCGGTACCTGTACCTGGCGCAATGCTGTAGACTACGAGTAGTATGACCTACGAGTAATTCACGATAATGTACCTGGTACTAGACTTTAAGGTCAAGATTTAGCATGCAGTACATGTAGTGCCGGCCCAGTTCGTCGGAAAGGGAGCCCCCCCGAAATGCCACACCACCAGCGCTAACCTATTTTCGTCTCTGTGTCTGCCTTCGGCGATCGACTGTACAGCAAACTGTTACGTACGCACCACCACCACCGTCGTAGCATACAGTACGTCAAACTCAGTAATTCGGACAGAATGGCCGAAGTTGCACTACTCTTACCTCCTATTATACGAGTACGTATCATACGCACCAAGTACATGTGTTTCGCACCAGGTATACATAAGCAAATTTGACTGCGGGTCAGCGGTAGACTTGTCATCCTTGCTGGCGGTTGCGCTGGGGTTCGGGTCGTCGGCTGGTGGTGTATTTATGCACAGAAGGGCCTTTTCTGAGTCTTCTTCCGTCGCCGACAGTTCGAGAGCGCGAGTTGGCAAAAAAAGAACATTCGATGCAAGTAGACGAGCAGTGGAAAGGCTGAATGGACCCTATTCGCGATAAAAAGCGAAGGCACGTATATACGGGGGGGGAGAAGGGACGGCACCTGTCACCACGCCTTGTCCAGAAGACCGCTGAGGGTAAAACCTTTGACTATAATAGTTGAGCTGGACACTAAAAGTGATGACTCAAAACAAAAACCCTGTACGTACGGGTAGTAGTCTAACACGCTAACCGTGTACGAGTACATAGCGTGAACTGGGCAAAACACGGCAACTCGACTCAACATGTGGGTAACCCCGCCCTGTCAGCAAAATACGTTGCTGTCGTGATGCCTTCCTTCCCCATGCTGCTGGTGCTGCTGCTGGTGCTGCTGGCGTCCTCCTACCACAGATTTCACTTAGCAACCCTTCCAGGGCAGACCAGGCGCCCAAGAACTTCACTTTTGATGCCGTGTACGACGAGACAACTCAGCAGAAGGCGTTCTACGAAGAGTCCTGCTACGACCTCGTAGAGGGAGTCATGGAGGGCTACAACGGCACCATATTTGCCTACGGCCAAGTGAGTCCGTGTTTTTCAGATGCACTTCTGTACGACTAAACGATCTACGGCGATGAGCTGTGGCCCTTTTGGGCGGTACTACGTGTTGGCCTGGCGGTGTGTCCCGTCCTTGTTTTGGGCTAAACGACCGCGCAGCGTCTACGACTAGCGGGAAGGCAGCATGCATACGTACGTAACAGATATTGTGTGGTGATGGACCTTTTCTCTTGCGCCTGTGTTGATTTCCTTGCCGTTTTGCCGGAACATCTTTTATTTAGTAACGTGACAATCTCCCCTCACGTGTGGCGTGGTTGGTATTCTGCTGAATGGGAATGCGAAGGACCACACCGCAACGATCCAGGCCATATACGAAGTATATACGTATATGTCACATCGATGCCCTTGCCCTCGAGGTGCGCGTCTTGTGATCCTCGTTCCCCTGCTCCCACGGCTGTTGTTCGGCGTCGTCCCCTTTTTATTGACTACTGCAACCGCCGTATGCTCTCGTAGACCGGATGCGGCAAGACTCACACTATGCAGGGTTACAGCGATCCGCCGGAGTTGCGAGGGGTTATCCCCCACTCTTTCGACCACATTTTTGAGAACATCAAGGGAAGCGTCAACACCGCTTTCCTGGTCCGCTGCTGCTACCTGGAGGTAAGAGTGGATCAGCCGGAGAGCATGAGTCAGTGTCGTCTGGCATGGTAGTACGTACTGGGTATGGTATTGTCAGGGGTGAGCAAGACTTCTTTCAAGTACAAGTGACGACGACGAACCTCGACAAGTGCACCCCAAACGTTCCCCCTTCACATCGCTGAGCCCCATGTCTAGCAAGCGATTTGCGTGCGCAGGTGAGTCATCGTGGAACTTAGCTGATAGAAGAGCCTTAAGGAAGGCGCCCGCTAAACTTGTGTGGCCGCAAGCGCGCGTGTTGCGTACGAGAAACAGCAGAGTCAGTGCGTTCTCGCAAAGACCCACTCGCTTGGACACTGCATGCAACTGATCTGCCGCTCCTTCCTCGCGCCGGTAGATATACAACGAAGAAGTGCGAGATCTCCTCGCGAGTAATGGGGAGAAAAAGGAAAAGCTCGAGCTGAAGGAGGACCCCAACAAGGGGGTGTATATAAAGGTACTCGACGTCTGGGCGTCCTACCAGGAAATTCTGAATAGTGTTCAGGGCTGAAACGAGAGTCAAACCCTTACCAGTTTAGTTCTTGTGGGCTCGAGCTATGCCATGATGATGCAGAACGTTTATTTCCCCCGTGGTCGGTCTGTTTGGAGGAGTTACTGCTTCATACAAGCAAGAAGGGACGCTATTCTCTGAGTCCTGTATAGAGTGTAGTGCAGATGTCGACGACCCTTTCCGCATGGCAATTCTCCTCGATAGAAAGATACCTGAACCCACTCCCATCAAAACAGGATGCAACCCGTCACAGCCGGCACATGCGTGGTGGGCGATCAAAGGGTGAACGGAATGTGCAAAAAATCACGCCTTATGCGGGCATGCTTGTAATCAGTGCGGCCAATCGGCGAAGAGCATGTGATATGCCACCATTTCATTCGTTCAATCCCCCCCCTGAGACTCAGCGCATCAAAATGATGCCTCGCCGCCGACGTTTGTCCAGGATCTGACCCAGGCAGTCGTGGGCGACCAGGAGGGCATTAATCGTCTCATGGAACAGGGACACAAGATGCGCACGGTTGGCGCCACGGCGATGAATGAAACGTCTTCGCGCTCGCATTCCATCTTCACGATCGTCGTGGAGATCAACCACGTGGACGAGGCCGGAAAGGATCACATCCGAGTCGGAAAGGTTATAGCCCAGACGCTTGCGCCGTAGACTATGTATGTAGCTGAATTTATGTTATCTCTTCGTTCATCCATGGGATAAAACGCACAACCTAAGTCAACTGTCTGTGGAAATTTAACCACAACGAAAAACTGGAGCGAGTGACCACTAATTTTATCGCAGCAGGGGGGGAGGGGTAAATCATTGTAACCATTTGCATGCCTGGCCGTAGTCGTATGGCCATGGATTCTCGCGTCCGTATAATCCCGGGACGGAGCACGCCGGGTTTTCACCGACCAGGCAGACATTGCTTGAATCAAGCGTGGAGGGGGGGTATTAAGGCCTGCATCACCTCTACCTGCTTCGTGCCCCCTTCTCTCTGGTGCTTCACAGCTTAACCTCGTGGATCTGGCGGGGTCGGAGCGCGCGAGCAAGACGGGGGCAACGGGGGACCGGTTGAAGGAAGGCTGCAAGATTAACCTCTCGCTTTCCGCACTCGGAAACGTGATCTCGGCGCTGGTCGACGGCAAGGGGAAGCACATACCCTACAGGGACTCCAAGCTCACGCGGCTGCTGCAGGACAGGTATACATACGTGGAGAATGCTCAGTACTGCTTTGTGATAATCAAGCTCTTGCGACAACACAACGAACACGGTGATTTCTTTTTTAGTTGCGGATGGAAATGTTGCAATCGCGCATCGCATGTACACACTGCAATGCTCCATCGAGGGTGGGGCGAGCGGAGTAGGGTAGGCCGGAGTTTTTAAAGCTAGGTTTTCATTGTTTCCTCTGACATAATCAATCGGGTGTATTTGTATAGTTAGCGCCGGCGTGTCTACCAAAAGCATTGCGCAGAAGGTCGGGAGATGCTATGTACTAGTAATATATACTGGTCACACTAGGTCATGAAGGGCATACGGACTGCATACGCTGCTGGCAGTTATCGATGTCTTCGTGCTGAAGTATTTGGCGCGTTCGAGGATAGCGTTAGAGGGGTGCATCTGTTTTAGGGTTATGCTAGTGGGAAACGGCATATTCATTTTCGGAAATGTTTCTTTTTACACCATTTCAGCGGCTATACCTCCCGGGGTACTAAACATAACACGTGTTGTTGTCAAGAACAATTAATATAATCCTTTTTGTGAGAGCTTTACATGCAGTTGGTAGTTAGTGCAGGACCCCGGTTCGAAGTTTTTACAAGAGAGCATGATTTTGCAAAGTTTCCAAGCATTGGCCCAATTCGTGACGAGATTGGAATATCACGGCGTATTGGGGCGAATCTTTTAGAAATTCGGAATTTTTCGCTTCATCGCAAAAGCTTCGAACACACCCCCTGTCTATTTCCAAGTTATATTACCATTACTAATTGCGCCTAAAAAAAGAGGGAAACAGGAAATTTAAGATACTATGACCATCAGCATCGGTCCATTTTGTTTCCATGTGTCGTCCTTGCTACAAATAATGCTTCTCGTGCCGGCGTTGCATTTGAACCTACCGCAGTCTGGGCGGTAACACCAAGACTCTCATGGTGGCTGCTATCTCCCCTGCCGACTACAACTACGAGGAAACTTTGTCCACACTCAGGTAACACACTTCCGGCTGGCGAGAGGTGATGCTCGGGTTGTTCGAGCTTCGTCTGCACCAGCATCAACATTGATTGGCGGTACACTCCGCACATGCTGGGATAATAGGGCGCCCTCCTTGTGGCGGCGCGACTAACCGACGTTCCCAGCATAACCCCCTTCACAATCGCTCCAACATCACCGTCCATCAACAGGTACGCCAATCGCGCGAAGAACATCAAGAACAAGCCGAAGATCAACGAAGACCCCAAAGACACCATGCTCCGACAATACAAGGTACTCTGTTACATCAGGCTCCACCAGGCACATATATAATCAGTCGGTATCCCTGTTCGACGCGACTTCCGCCATATATGGTACGTACAAAGTGCAAACGGAGGTTTACTGGAACTTTTTTTATCTACATGACACCTCGGCCTCGTGTCTAGCCCCCGCCGTGTATACGGGGAAACAAAAAAAATCCGGTTTCGGGATGTCTTCCTCAAAAAGCGACCTGCATCCACCAACGGGTTCAAGCGCGCACAAGTATTAATATGCCGTAGCATAAACGAGCGGCAGAAGCCTTGCGAACCCCGCCCTCGTCCAGTTACGCGACCTCTCCCCGTCTACACTTTCGTGCCTGCCGACCCCGGTCTCGGTCTCGAGCAGGAGGAGATAGAGATGCTAAGGCAGCAATTGGCGCTGGCATCCTTGGAAGCAAACGATTCCAGCGGCGGCGGCGGCGGTGGCGCCGGCGTCAGCAGATCCCTCAACGCCGCAAACGGAGACGCTCCTAAACCCTTGTCCGGTGGGTACGGTAGCGGCTACCAACGAGGTTCACCACCCGCCTTAAAAAACGAAATGGAGTATTATCATCTCCACGCAACCACGGCAAATTACCATTTCGACCTAACGTGAGAGCTTTTAGTAATTGACCCCGCCAAAAACTATAGGACCCCTTTTCGAAATCGCTATCCACTCAAATCTACGTACCGCCAGCCCACCACGATCAAATCTCCGAACGACGGTCACAAAATATCCTGCTGCGCGCGAGTTTCTAGCGGCAGCTATACTATCTCATTCTTGTCCTCCTCTGCTGCTGTAACAACCGCAACAGACGAGCGAGATAGTCAAAGCCGTACCCCGCTCGCCATTTCTGGCGAGGAGGCCCCAGCGGAGCGGGCTGTTAATGGCGTGGCCATGGAGGCCGCGGCGACAGAAAAATCAGGTCCCAGTGAGGCGGCAGGCCTTGCGGGAGGTGTTGAAGCTGGTGGCCCGGCAGCGGTGGGGGGACAGGAAGAATCCGCGGGAGGGGGCGGCGTAGGGGATATCGCGGACGGGAGCCGGCGTAGTCACGAGAGCCCCACGGGGGGGCAGGAAGTGGAGATGATTGGAGGTTACACGGCGAGGTTTGAGGCGCCTCCTGTCCTGGAAGTGCAGGAAAAAATCGTGGAGAGGGTGGTCGTCGAAGAAAAGGTACGCATAGGGTGGCGCGGCATCGTTATGTGTTGTACGCCATTGCAGAAGAGGCAAACACGTTACGCATACCATACGAGTAGATTAGACATGCCTCCCCCCCCCGCCCATGTGGTGCTTTCGAGCGTCCTCGGATAAAAAAGGAAGTCAGGAGGTGCGGCACGGTAGGGATTGTTTTACTTTTGAGCCGAATATTTCTCATGGACGGAGCTGCTCAACCAACTAAGGAGCTAACGGATGTACAAGCTGGTTCAAGCTGAACGATCCAATTTCATTCAGCTTCGGAAGTCCACGCGGTTGTTTGGAGATAGATGTTGAAGTTTTGTCCGCGTGATCTATGAACCACTTTCGACCCGTTACCGGACGGTGTTTTTTGTTTTATTTTTCGCCAGATATTTGGTCGTTTACCTGGTATGTTTTAGTGGATATTTAGGCCTTAAGAAATCCCAAATATCTGGCGAAAAACAAGCATAAAACACCGTTTTGTTAAAGGGGCTCACAGAACACGTGTGGAAAAATTCACATTCCATCTCTCAAAATCGGTGTGGGCATTTTGACATTTTTGCGGAAAACATGTACCTGGTGTATTTTACGTTGTTGGCTTTAATTACTCAGGTTCAGTGTAGGATCAACTTTTGGCGATAAAAATGACTTGATACTGGTCCTATGCGGTCTATTCTTCGAACATTTGCGCGAAACTGTTTACCGGCATGCCTTGGAGTACGTGAAACCAGCTCCTTTCGAAAATAAAACTGCAAAGTAAATGGTTTCTTGCTACGAAAACGCCGACTACGATTGACCTTTTTGGTGGCCTATGGTAGGTCGGAATACGTTTTCGCCGCTAGCGCCAGCCCTAGGTCTACAACAAAAAAACTGGCTATGCCACCCTCTTCCGCTGTTCATGGCGGCCAGTATGATAAGAATACCGAATACGTAAAATTCGAGTTACACGTTGCATGCGCCGTTTGTGGCGGACACAATTTAAGGTGTTTTAGCTTGAACATCCAGCTCGTCTTTGTACCCGATGTCCATTCAGAGAACATACTTGTCAGGCATCCAGCCTAGTATGAGACTGTGTATCGGGATTAACTTGTAGTTTTTTTTTCTCGAACGGGATTGACTTGGTAGGCGAGGTATACTGTTCCTCAAGTGACACGCCCCAGAAAATATACCAGGGTAGGCATTATGATGCCACCACCGTAGCACGCATCTGAGCAGTACAGCACGCTCCTGCTCGTTGCGCAGGTGGTGGTGAAGGAGGTGGAGGTAGAGGTGGAGGTGGAGTCGCAGCAGATGGCGGACCAGAGGCAAGCCCTGGAAAACTACAGCAGAGCCGTGGAGGAGCAGCGCAATCGTCTTGGCCAGGTGATGGGGCGGTTCGTGCGGTCAGCACCTGGAGTGACTACCCGCACTTGGCACGGTCTCCGGAATACGTTTATCAACCACATACCACTCTGTCCGCACATGTAGGGACCGTTTTGGTGGCATATGGTGGCACAAACAAAGAGTGACGCCCAGTTCCCAGGGAAAACCACTGGCACGTGGAGATCTGATCTGGCGGCGCCGCTGAGGAAACTCGTAACCACCGTTTTCGATGTATTTCTCTTGCGTCAACCAACATCAAACCGTGGTGGTGCGATTTGTACGACGATGTTGGAGTCGTTATACGATGGCCCCCCCAACATTTCTTTAACGAAATCGTCGGTTTTGAAACCAGCTCCCGGCCGAATCTCCTGAAATACGGTGCCTCTTGTCACCCCGACGTCATCGTTCGATAGCCCTTTGCAAACAAGACAATATATGAATATATGTATATATATATTATAGCCTCCCTCTTCGTGTCGAGCAGCCGTTAAAAGTTCGTTGAAAAAATCGCTGGTTTTGGGGAAGGGGCTATCGTAGAATCAAACTGTGCGCGGGAGCAATCGTTTGGCGTGTCGCCTCACCCAACAAGCTGTTTGGAGTAATAGTTTGGATTTTACGGTCATGTGAAGACGACGTTTTCAGTTCATTTGATGTTCTACGCGCACGCATGTCGCTTGCCAGGAGCTGGAGACATCCGTTATTCGGGCAGACGTGGAAAGACAGGCCAGAGAAGAAATGGCGAAAAAGCTCGATGCCCTACAAACCAAGGTGAACGCCCTCTTCCCCCGCGCGCTTGCACATGGATAACCGTCTCCACCCGCCCTCTGCTACTCACAGGCGTCGCCAGTTCGAACCCTAGGCTGCCTTTGTCTTTCTCCAGTCCTGTCAACGAGCAGCACCCTTGCTTTACAATTTGGTGTCTTGTCACATATTGTTGTATTCCGACCTGTGAGGTAAATACCGCTGGTGGTGTATCAGGTGATCGGTCTGTCCTCCTCGAGCGAAGACCGACGTCAAGCGAGGAGGAGGTCGATGGGGGCAGGGGGGTCTTCGAAGACAAACGACGGCGCCGACAGGGGAGGGGTACCTTCACCTGCGACTCCACCGGGGATTGACGACCCTGAAGTGATTATTGCCCGCAGGAATGCGGAACATCGGCGCATGCAGGCAAGTTTATCTGCTACCCCGCTTGTCGGTCAGTGTCGTACAGCACACGTAGGAACATTGGCAAGCGGAAGACATAGTAAACTCCCGCCATCCCTCCGTGGTCCCGAACACAACAGTTCTAGATACAAGGCGCCCGGCGTCCGTGAACCGACTCCTTACCCCGTCCTCGCATTGCACCCCCGTTCCTCCTGACGATCTCGGGCTGACTATTTTCAGGCCAAATTACGGCAGAAGCGCAAGAAGGAAACCCAGCTGGAGCTGGAACGGGTGCGTGCCCTGGAGGAGAAAGCGGAGGTACGTATTTATGGGATCGGTCGGAGTAACGTGAAAGAGCGTGAGTTTCCGTTTTGATTTGAACCCGTTCATCGTTAACTCGCCGCCTTGGAACCCCAGCAGATTGACCGACAAACGTACACACCCGCAACATGTGGAATGGCCACGGGGACTTAGATAGCCGATACATGTCTAGACCACGTAGTTGATTTTTCGTGTTGCGAGGTGAGACTGGGTACAGAGGTAAAAATCTTTTAAAAAAATGTCTCTAAAACATTGGTATTTTCCCTTCAGATCTTGACATTATGTTTTGGTGGTGTTGTATTTAGCATAGCATGGGTATATAGATTGGCCTGTTGTTGGTTTTCCCCCATGGGGTTACGGATGGACGTTTGCGTGAGGTGTTTTTCCTCGCCACCTGGGGGGGGCAAGCCCCCCTTATCCGTACCGACATGTTGTGCCCGTTGAAGTTCTCGTGACGCATACTGGCCCAGCCAAAAAAAACGCTGTTCTTCGGCGTGCATCTGTTCCATGCACCGTAGCGACACATTCTGGGCTTATCTCAAGGTGTGACTGTTTCCATCGTGGTGTCGTTGACTGTCGTCTACTGTGAACTGTTTCGGGGGCGGTAGGGTTACCTCCCTCCCGGTGGGCGGCCACTGGGGTGGTGTTGGTGTTGGTGTTGGTGTTGGTGTTGGTGTTGGTGTTGGTGTTGGTGTTGGTGTTGGTGTCGGTGTCAGCGGAGGTGGCATCAGCGTGGGCAGTGGCAGTGATCGCACCCAGGGAGTCTTCCGCAGATGTGATTGCGCGGTCAAGATTTTGACGTCTTTGCTATAACCGGCCCTTCTTTTCTCCCGCTTGTCAGGTGGAGAAGGAGATGGCAGACATGGTGGGCCAAGCGGAGGAAAAAGAGCGCAGGCTTAACAAGTCGCGCAAGAGGCTGGAAAAAAAACTGGTGCGCAGAGCCGCCAGGTCTCCCCCCATGCTTTGGCGTCCTTGCTGTTGACGGGTGCCGACCGTCATGCTCACGGCACGTTCATGTTGCCATGAGTTGTGTCTACGTCACTGGAAAAATCGGACAAGGTATGCATACGAGGGTGAGTGACCTCCCCTCTCATATTCCCGCGCGCACATGTAGGAGGCGGCTCGCGAGGAAATCGATGACCTCGCGATGGAGCACGAGGCAGAGCGGGAGGAGCTGCTGGACTCTATTCGGAACCAGAACAAAGAGCTGCAGCTGTGGGAGCAGGTGCGGCCATGTCATATATATATATATATATATACAGCGGTCCGACCCTGTGTCAGAGGTGCCAATAGACAGGAATGACTTAACGGACAGGAACAGGATGCACCAATCGCACCGAAGACATGTAGCCTTGTGGTAAGTTGAAGGGGGGCGACAAATGCTAAAAAACGCGTATTTCCGCTTACCCCCTGCCCCCCAGAGGTTTGTATTGCGGTACGTTCTTGTCGTGTTTGTTCCCGTTTAACCGTTTTTTCGCTCTTTCGTTGACAAGCACAGTCTACATATAGATTTGGCTCTACATATGGATATGGCTCTCTGTTTGTTTTTATTCCGTCCGCTGGGTGCACCTGTCACGAAAAGTTTGCGTCCACCCTGTGAGTGCCGAGCACTCATGGCGCAGCTCCCTTCGTGCACGTGATTCAAAGTATTTCCGCGGCCTTGCTTGTGTTCTAGACGGCAGAGCTACTACAGTTGGTAAAGCTACGAAAGGGGTGACGGGCTGTGCTGGTATTGTTTTTAGAAGTACAAGGCATGTTTTCCCCATTCATCTTGCGAGTTGCCGCACCGCTTGTTTTATTTAGGTGGTTTAACGAAGAGATCGACCTCTGTGTGCCTCGCTTTTACGATTACGTTGCTCAGTTTGCAAATTTTAGTCGTAGAGTCTTCACGCCCGTATTGTGCCTGGCGTGCCCGGAAAAGTGGAAATCGCAATGCGTATCCCGGTGTATACTGCCGTCACCTCGGGGGTTGTTTCACTCCTCACACCCTATAATTCTGCCGCACTTCCTCGACCTATTCCTCTCATCTGGCGTAATACTCATTCTACGCGGAGGCTGTAGTACAGATACACGTAAATATATAACGACTTTTAACTTCACCTGCCCTCACCCCCACTTGAGCCCTGGCATTATTCACCCTAGTTCCGCACAAGGGGAATGATCATATCACGTAGTGTGAACATGGTAAGGCACCCACGAGGCAGTTACATAGTAATACCCATTGCTGTC